>MUZC01001522.1:280289-292821 GCA_002072015.1 Radix auricularia
CCCCCCCCCCCCCCCGCAGCCTTGCAATGGGAAGCAGACACAGAGGCGTGTCAGAAACGTCTTGAGGAACCCAGACAGCTACTCCATGGCACGCTCCTGCCACCCTCAGATGGAGGAGAGGGCGTGTGAGAGACACAAGAACTGCATTGAGTACTCCTGGGAGATAGCTGACTGGACGAGCTGCCTGGTCAATGGAGGCAGCGCAGAATGTGGGGTGGGCCACAAGGAGAGGTTCGCCATCTGCAGGAATGAGGAGGGAGAGAAGGTGGAGGGCTACTGGTGTGATGAGGTAAGTCACACAACCTTTAAAATGTCAACAATACTTCACCCCCCCCTCACACACACACACACACACACACACACACACACACACACACACACAAATGCTGCTAACAACCATTTCACATCTGCTCAAGTGTAGTTAATTCTTAATTTATGTTGTGACCCTGAAAAATAACAATTTTTGTGTTTCCAGTAATTCACCTTGGCTTTAATTATTTTATTGCTGACGGAAGTTTCATTTTTTGTTTTTATGGTGGTTGATTTTTGTACAAGAAAAATATTTAGCTATCATCCATTTCATTGGCTGTCAATGAAAGATATTTAGCTATCATCCATTTCATTGGCTGTCAATGAAAGATATTTAGCTATCATCCATTTCATTGGCTGTCATTGTGAGATATCGTCTTGGATAGAGTATCTATATATTCTTGCATTGCAATGAATTGCTTGAACTGAATGTTTTAAGTATCTATTTCTAATTTGTTAAAAGCCATTGCGTTTATCATTAATATTTGAAGCCATTTTGTGAACTTAATTATTAAGTTCTGTCTTGTAATCCAAAATATTTATTTGGCAACGAAGATCTTTTTTGATAATAAATAGAATATTAAATTCAATGCATTTAATTATATTTATTTCAGCTCTTTGGGCCAGTGACAGAGCCCCTTGTTGTGTCATGTGAGATTCCCTGTGATAATGATTGCCTCATGTCTGATTGGTCCGACTGGGCACCATGCAGCACCACTTGTGGCCTTGGTTTGTAGAACATATAAATAACTGGCCTTGAACTTTGCAATTTTGGCCAACATTATTCCTTTATTTTTGTGCATGTAGTATTTATTTTGACGAAAATTTTGCGGATAAAGTTGTTAGCTTATTAGCATCAAAATGAACGATTATTTATTCAACTCTCCAGCATACTAAAATTGTGTCACTACAAATTTAACCTATTAGTTCTACTGAAATGGTGGTTTCAAAAGGAGAAACTGCACTTTTTTTTAAAAAAAAATTTAGTGTGTTTTTCATCAAGGTCTTTGCCATACAAAAATAAGAATTATAAAATTTTTGAATTTATGTAAATGAAACAGGTTTTACAAACAGAAAACGCACAGTTTTACAAAGTCCAATGGGGAATGGGAGAAAGTGTCCAGAAAAATTGGACCAGTCAAAATCTTGTTTTCTTACGGGTTGTTTTCGATGGTATGTCTCCGAGTGGAGTCGATGTAATGCTGAGGTAAGTGAACTTTGGATTCGTTAGTAGCAAAATCAGTGAGGAAGGTGGAGTTATTCTTATTGATTTTGTTGTAAATGTTTTTTTGTTATTGACCTCTTTTGTTGTTGTTGTTCTGCTTTTTAAAAACTCCTATGTTTAGGGTTTGTGTTTTTTTTTGTTTTTTTTGTTTTTTTGGTGTGTTTTTTGCGATTTTTTAAAATTGGCAATTTTTAAAACAATGAGTTGTTCCAATTTAAGCTATACTTTGATTTCAACTCTTTCTTTTAACGTAATCCTTATTTTAGTTTCTATGTCAATAATTTGAGACTCCTTGTATCCCAATTTTCACAGAAAGGTGTGTGTGGGACAGGGATGCAGGAGAGAAATGTCTCTTGTCTCACTGATGACGGCAGACCCGTTAACTCTTCCAAATGTCCAGTGGATCCTGAAAAATTAGTTATGCAGGTAAGAAGAGGAACACATGGTCTTATGTTAGGAACTGTGTAAGGAACTGTGTTAGGAACTGTGTAAGGAACTGGGTAAGGAACTGTGTAAGGAACTGGGTAAGGAACTGTGTAAGGAACTGTGTAAGGCGAGTTTAATAGCTGAAACAAAAGAGCAAGTCTAAAACAATAGAGCAAGTCTAAAACAATAGAGCAAGTCTAAAACAAAAGAGCAAGTCTAAAACAATAGAGCAAGTCTAAAACAATAGAGCAAGTCTAAAACAATAGAGTATGTTGTCAAGAGAGCTGATAGAGATAAGAGGTGTTATATCAAACACTATCTGGTAGGAATTGTTTTTATTTTGGTCAAACTGGACATGTCTCAACAACCAATATTTATTGACCATGATAAATAAGTGTCTTATTTTAAGACACTCCAGACGGTAAATAGTGTCTTATTTTAAGACATTCCAGATGATAGTGTCTTATTTTAAGACATTCCAGATGGTAAATAGTGTCTTATTTTAAGACACTTATTTTAAGACACTCCAGATGGTAAATAGTGTCTTATTTTAAGACACTTATTTTAAGACACTCCAGATGGTAAATAGTGTCTTATCTTAAAATGTTCCTGTAGAAGTGATCCAAGTGATCTTTGGCCATGGCCTTTGACACATTGTTCCCTTGCAAGATGCGAATGTCAGAGTGGATTTAAGAGAATGTGAGATAATTTACTTTCAAAAGAACTTTCTCACTTTTACATCCTATTTTGGCTCACGTTTTTTCTCAACACCTGCCCCACCATTTTGTTGAGAATACTTTCAAACTGTGACCGGAAGAAGTTGACAGTCTGTCATGAAAAAGAATATATTTTTGGTGACATTTTGTCTGGTCTCGGTTTACGTTGGGTTTCCTACAGCGTATGTGTGGGGAGTGTGTTTGTTGTCTGGTTGTCATTGAATAGAATCAGCAAGGTCAATGAGGTCATACTCAGCTATGAAAATCAGCCTCACATTTCTTAAAAGAGAATTCCCATCTCGGATCTCATTAGAAAAGAAATGACTTAACATCAAAGCCTCTAAAACCTTGTGTCCACAGACATCCCGTTCATGCCACGTGCCTTGTCCAGGTGAATGTTTCTTGTCTGAATGGTCAGCCTGGTCCATGTGCTACATCAGCTGTGAGGACTTTCAGCAAGGTAGGACATTGTAACATTTTTACTGAGATCATAGCATTCATCTAGCCTAACAAATTGTATAAACGATTTTTACTGCTATTGTTACATATATACCGGTAGTTTTATAACAGTTAGTTCTGAGGAAGTATGATAAACTACTGCAGTAGTTTTGAAACCTCTGGAACTAAACCTGTTGAAGTTATATCAGAGGTACCATTGGTATCTAATGATTTAGCAAATTAGTTATTTGAAGTTAAGCTGATGAAGTCTCAACATTCGTTCATTTCAAAATTAAAAAGTTGATGGGAGAAGTTCAGCAAATAACAGTAAACTTTGACAAAATAATCTTCATAAATATAATAGCCCAGTGGTGTGGTTCTGTAACGTAACGCGTAACGCAAGAGATGTACGACAGTCTACAGCAGTTAGTTTAGTTGAAACGCTGAGGAGCGATGTACGACAGTCTACAGCAGTTAGTTTAGTTGAAAAATCCTGTGTTGATGAGCGCTGTAAAAATATTTAATATGATGACGTCATTGTTTGGTGTGCATCGGTACGCAAAATACAACCCCTATTATTATTATTAAATAAATACTTTGCGTACATTTCATAAAGTTTAATAATTCGTATTTATCAAAAAAGGACAAGTTAGTTGGTCTTTAAAAAAAAGGTTGGCGCCGTAGGCGCCCAAAAAAAGGGGGCGCCGCAGGTGCCACGGCGCCCGGCACAATCTATCAAAAAAGGACAAGTTAGTTGGTCTTTAAAAAAAAAGGGGGCGCCGCAGGCGCCACGGCGCCCGGCACAATCTATCAAAAAAGGACAAGTTAGTTGGTCTTTAAAAAAAAGGTTGGCGCCGTAGGCGCCCAAAAAACGGGGGCGCCGCAGGCGCCACGGCGCCTGGCACAATCTAGTTTGTATATAGTTTGTTATCTAAATGTGTTTCTAATTCATTTTCTAAATGTGTTTATAATTCATTATCTAAATATATTTATAATTCATTCTCTAAATGTGTTTTTAATTCATTCTCTAAATGTGTTTAAAATTTATTCTCTAAATGTGTTTATAATTCATTCTCTATATGTGTTTATAAAACTATTTAAATATGGCCATAAATTCTTCTCCAAATGTGTAAATAATTTATTTTCTAATAGTAGCAGTAATTATTTGTCTAACTGTTGCCAGGGTTCACGCAGGGAGTCCAAGCTAGGTCAAGGTCAATCCTGGCCAACCCCTCCCCTGGCAACCCTCCCTGTAACGGGACGTTATGGGAGGACCAGCAATGTGAGGCCAGTCAGTGCACCTTCTTCAGGTGGATCACTGGGGACTGGGACCCCAAGACCTGGACTAGGACCGTGTTCTGTGAGAGACAGGATGGACTGCGGGTCATAGGTCAGACTAGTTGTGTTTTGTGTGAGATGTGAGTGTCCCAAGGGTCATAGGTCAGACTAGCTGTGTTTTGTGTGAGATGTGAGTGTCCCCAGGGTCATAGGTCAGACTAGTTGTGTTTTGTGTGAGATGTGAATGTCCTCCTGTGTTAAGTCCACCGGTCGCCTGTGTTATACTATTGTTATACTGTGTTCATCTGTCACATTGTTCTGATAGATGTTGTCACAAGTCCTGAAAGCCAGTGTATCATATAATTATTAATATCTATAGACAATCTCTGTAACGCAGTAGTAATATATCCATCATCAATATACTCATACTTCTCAACAAACAAAAAGTCCTATCACAAAACCTGAGTGATCTCCTCTATTCTAACACTGTACCAACTTCCTCCTGTATCTCAGCACTCATAATATATATCTTAACTCTGCATATGTGCCCGGTCTTCTCTCTTCTCTCTCCTCTTTATCTCCTCTGTATCTCTTCTGTTTCTCCTCTGTACCTCTTCTGTACCTATCCTGTATTTTTTCTGTATCTCCTCTGTATCTCCTCTATATCTCTTCTATATCTCCTCTGTATTTCTTCGTTATCTCCTCTGTATCTCCTCCGTATTTCTTCGGTATCTCCTCTGTATCTCCTCTGTATCTCCTCTGCATCTCCTGTGTCTCTCCTCTGTGTCTCCTCTGTATCTCCTCTGCATCTCATCTGTATCTCCTCTGTATCTCCTCTGTATCTCCTCTGTATCTCCTCTGCATCTCCTGTGTCTCTCCTCTGTCTCTCCTCTGTATCTCCTCTGTATCTCCTCTGCATCTCCTCTGTATCTCCTCTGTATCTCCTCTGTATCTCCTCTGTATCTCCTCTGTCTCTCCTCTGTATCTCCTCTGCATCTCCTGTGTCTCTCCTCTGTCTCTCCTCTGTATCTCTTCTGTCTCTCCTCTGTATCTCCTCTGTCTCTCCTCTGTATCTCCTCTGTATCTCCTCTGCATCTCATCTGTATCTCCTCTGTATCTCCTCTGTATCTCCTCTGTATCTCCTCTGTATCTCCTCTGTCTCTCCTCTGTATCTCCTCTGTATCTCTTCTATATCTCCTCTGTATCTCCTCTGTCTCTCCTCTGTATCTCCTCTGTCTCTCCTCTGTATCTCCTCTGTCTCTCCTCTGTATCTCCTCTGTATCTCCTCGATATCTCCTCTGTCTCTCCTCTGTCTCTCCTCTGTATCTCCTCTGTCTCTCCTCTGTATCTCCTCTGTATCTCCTCTGTATCCCCTCTGTATCTCCTCTGTATCTCCTCTGTAATTCCTGTGTCTCTCCTTTGTCTCTCCTCTGTATCTCCTCTGTCTCTTCTCTGTATCTCCTCTGTATCTTCTCTCTATCTCCTCTCTATCTCCTCTGTATCTTCTCTCTATCTCCTCTCTATCTCCTCTGTATCTCCTCTCTATCTCCTCTGTATCTCCTCTGTATCTCCTCTTTATCTCCTGTGTATCTCCTCTGTATCTCCTCTGTATCTCCTCTGTATCTCCTGTGTCTCTCCTCTGTATCTCCTCTGTATCTCCTCTGTATCTCCTCTGCATCTTCTCTGTAACTCCTCTGTATCTCCTCTCTATCTCCTCTGTATCTCATCTGTATCTCTTCTATATCTCCTCTGTATCTCCTCTGTATCTCCTCTCTATCTCCTCTGTATCTCCTTTGTATCTCCTCTCTATCTCCTCTGTATCTCATCTGTATCTCTTCTATATCTCCTCTGTATCTCCTCTGTATGTCCTCTCTATCTCCTCTGTATCTCCTTTGTATCTCCTCTCTATCTCCTCTGTATCTCATCTGTATCTCTTCTATATCTCCTCTGTATCTCCTCTGTATCTCCTCTGTATCTCCTCTGTATCTCCTCTGTATCTCCTCTGTCTCTCCTCTGTCTCTCCTCTCTATCTCCTCTGTATCTCCTCTGTATCTCCTCTGTATCTCCTCTCTATCTCCTCTGTATCTCATCTGTATCTCTTCTGTATCTCCTCTGTATCTCCTCTGTCTCTCCTCTGTCTCTCCTCTGTATTTCCTCTGTATCTCCTCTGTATCTCCTCTGTCTCTCCTCTGTATCTCCTCTGTATCTCCTCTGTCTCTCCTCTGTATTTCCTCTGTATCTCCTGTGTCTCTCCTCTGTATCTCCTGTGTCTCTCCTGTGTATCTCCTCTGTATCTCCTGTGTCTCTCCTCTGTCTCTCCTCTGTATCTCCTGTGTCTCTCCTCTGTATCTCCTCTGTATCTCCTCTGTCTCTCCTCTGTATTTCCTCTGTATCTCCTGTGTCTCTCCTCTGTATCTCCTGTGTCTCTCCTGTGTATCTCCTCTGTATCTCCTGTGTCTCTCCTGTGTATCTCCTCTGTATCTCCTGTGTCTCTCCTCTGTATCTCCTCTGTCTCTCCTCTGTATCACCTTTGTCTCTCCTCTGTATTTCCTCTGTATCTCCTCTGTATCTCTACCGAATCTCTCAGACTTACCCATCCCCCCACACACACTATATATGTCCCCTCCCTGAACACATGACATCTCATTGAGTGAACACATTTTAACGAGTCAACAACAAGGATTCTCAAACCGTTGACAAAGACAATGGACGAACGTTCATCAATTGCTGTCTCACCCCTTTGGAGGCTTGTCCCAGTCAAAAATTGTCTTTCGCAGGAACGAGCATTTGATGTTGTGTATCTTTATCTTATCTTATCTTATATGTTACTGACGCTCCCTCTGTACAGAAGATTATTGCGTCCTACGTTCCATCTCCGAGACTTTTTTTCTATTAGCTTGTAATTAGAGGACATTGCAAAATACGACTGCGTTCTAGCTTCTTGAGGTGTTGGCTTACTACAATGTTTAGTCTAGTCATACATCAAGTCAAGTAAAAACAAAGGTGGCAATAGTATTTATGGAGTACACAACGTTTTATAAGCCAGTCTGGCTTCTTGGTTATGGGGCAAATCACCATCTAGTGCTGTAATGGGTTATCTCTAAAATATCTCCAACGAATAGGAAAAGGGAGACCAGATTTGAAACGTAGCTTGATTTTCAATAAGCTCAGTTGTGTCCCTTTCAGATGAATTCTGGCTCCGGGGTGTTTAAGAGCTGTATTATTTAATCGACACCTTGCTACAAACACATCGAAAGGAAAGAAATCAATTAAAGAAAATTCCCAAATGCTGAAAAAATATAAATTACATAACATATAACATGTTAATATAATGAACATAGCATCTATGTCAGTGGTTCTCAAACGTTTTTGGACTACCGCCCCCTTTCTAGAAAAAATTACTCATCGCCATCCCCCGTTACGAATTTTGTTATGGGCAAACTGCGGTTCGCGGGCCGCATCAGGCCAACAGAGTATATTATGCGGCCCTTAGTCGATCATATGTCATGATTTTTTAATTAATTTTTTTTTAAAATAATTTTTTGACATATTTTTTCAATTTCAATTCCGAGTATTTTATTCGAATCTCTGGATATATAATCAGCTTTATGGCGCCAGAATCGATCAATAATCATTAGTCTTTTATTGTTATCATATCTATTTCAGCTCAACTGATATTGGCTTTTGTTAACTCTATACATTTTGAAAAGATTTAAAACGCAAATGGAGATTTATTTAACCATGAGTGCTGCAAAAAGACAACAAAAAAATTAAGGACGAATGTTATGCTTTTAATGACAAATGGACTGCTTAATACTACTGCAGGAGCTATGGATCAAATCAGTGTTTTTGCTCTGCCGTGAAATTGGGAATTGTTGGTAGCCAATTTTGAATTTAAATTTTAATTCATCATTTGTAGTTCCTTCCATCAGCTCTTCTTGTAACTGCGGATATTATTCTGTGTTTGCACTTCAGGTGTGTTCATTTCAAAGTATCAAATCTTTTATAAAAATCTTAATGGAGTGCATCCAAGACATGACAATAAGAAACTTTCTCTCCATCATTTTTTTCCCTGCTCCTAATTAATTTTGGAACTGACTGAATTCTCAAATTTTCTTTTGTACAGGAGAAGTTGTGTTACAAATGCAGAAATAACAAATTTTGTTGTTGTTAAATTCAATTCATCATCTTGAAGCTAAAGATTCCTTTCATTAAATTTTGGAAACAAGTCGGTCTCTTTTTAATTGAATTAAATTGGATCAAAAAGCATTATTTTTATCTTTCAAGTACTTCAGCATTGAGTTAAACAGCTTATAAAACCAATCTAGTACTTCAGCATTGAGTTAAACAGCTTATAAAACCAATCTAGTACTTCAGCATCGCGGTTAAACAGCTCATAAAACCAAACTCAACAATCTCCCTTTCACAACCAACGAACTGCTGTGTGAAGCAGCAAACTATAAAATCCTTAATCGTTTTCAATACAAAGCTGATAAAATAACCTGACATTCAATTATTTGCTTCTGATTGTGTTGACAGCTTTAATTTACATATTGTAATGAGTTATGTGGGCGCACACTTAAATTTTGACAATTAGATTTTGACGATAGATTATACTGAGTTCTGTGAATGCGTTCAGCACAGTGGCGTCACTAGGGGTGCTGCAGGGGGCGGACCGCCCCGGGTGACACCAATCCGAGTGACGCCTCTGATTCAGCACCTCCTTTTTTTAACATAGAAGAACACCCTTGTAGCGCCCTACTATCGCTAGGGCACCATCTATTGCCACTGAAATATTAATTAGAGGTATTCCTTTTTCTTATCCAGTGCATGAAATGTTTACTCTTCAGTGGAATAAGTTTACAAATATTTACAAATAGTAATTCTTAGTAAATGTATCGTCCTTTGTGAACGGCACAAGTAAAGCTTCATTTTCTGGCTGACATGACTCATCACAATAAATAGAAAAGAGAGAAATGTTTAAATGTTGAAACAATGAATCTTCAACACTTTGAGCCATTTCATTCATTCTTATTTGCACTGTATTTTTTACTAAGTGGCCGTCCATAAAGTACGACACGCTATTTTTTGACAATTGTTAACTCCCCCTGCCCCTGTCATAAACCTTGGACCCTCCCCACCCCCTTTAAAGTACGTCACACTTGTGTACAAATTTTTTTTTTTATTATTAACAAAATAATTTAAATTTAACATAAAACACCGTGACGTCACACACGGACGGGCACCCCCTTCCCCCCCCCTGTCACAAACTGTCACACTTTCTTACACCCGCTCACCCCCTCTGTAGCGTGACGTACTTTATGGACGGCCCCTAAACGAATTTTCCTTGCTATTATCAGATGCTGGCTCGTGTATCACAGTACGCACGTATTACTTCACGTATGATTTCATCTCTTCACCAGTAGTATGTTTTTTTCAGATTTGGCGATCATTAACGAAATGTTGTAAGAAGCAAACAAGCCATCGCAGTCTTGTGTGGTTCCGGTGATAAGAGTTTTGACAATGTCAGTTGTTTTATTTTTTTTTTTAAATGTTATTGTTCGAAAATAAGAAAGATCCTTATCTTTTTATCGCTGTTAAATATAGTCAAAATCTCTTGTGGTCTGGAAGTGCGCAATGTCACATGTCTAAATACAAGTGAGGGGGTGTGCGGGGCATGGCAGGAACCAAACCAACGTCCAAAACTTTTTTCTAAGAAAATTAAGCAATATGAGTGGATTACATAATTTTTTCTCTCTAAATGTTCTCTTCTTTCTTTTAGGCTTTTACCACCCCCCCCCCAACTGAACCTGTGGATTTCACCGCCCCCCCCCCTTGATCTTTTCAGCGCACACATCTATGTGAACGTAACAGCTATGTAATCGTAACATCTATATGAATATAACATCTATGTGGACATAACATCTATGTAAACGTAACATCTATATGAACGTAACATCTATGTGAACGTAACATTGTTGTGAATATAGCATCTATATTATTATATCTTTGTTGACACATCATTGCTAAGCTATATATCATAACTAGCCAATTGATTTCTTTTTTTAAAAAAAAACGTTTGGACCATCTTTTAAAAGCATTTCAGAAAATTAAATCCACCTTCATCCTTGTGTCGTTACACATATGACGCCTGGTCCGGTTAAAACTGAATTTCTGTAGCGTAAAACTTGCTGTAGACTTGATAGAAATCAAGTATTATTGGTTTGATCAAGCCCTTGTTGATTTGTGTATTCATTAACTTGTATGCAATCATTCTTTGTGCAAGCCGCTCATCAGGCTATCAGCCATACATGTCATCTTCCCAGGACTTGTTTGCACTTGTCACGCACGTCAATTCATCAGGTCTGATAGGCAACATTCAAGGGAGAGCAATCCTTTTGCCAAGAAATTTCAATATTTCAGCGAGTCTGGGGTAAAAAAAAAATTAACGATACATAATTCCCCCCTCCTCCCCACACACACACACACACACACAAACAAACACACGCACGAACACACATAAACACATAAACACAGACATACACAAACTCACTCTTACATACGCACAGACATAAGCACGTAAGAAGATACATAGACACATACACACACATGATCATATATACACACACAATCTGTCACCTTTATTCTCATATACTCGCCCTTCAGCGTGAACTTTATGAACTCAAAACGAATTCTCACAAAAATTGACAAGAATCGTACGATAAATGTCATCATGACACGACGTTTCCATTAGCGCCCAAGAAAAAGGGTTTAAGAGTCGGACACTCTGCAACACTTCAAAGTGACATCACGCAGAACTTACACCAGTAGTTGAAACTTTTTAATGGTATGTAATGTGACATTCTCTTTGGAGGGTTGAGTCTTTTCAGACTCTTATAACCCGGCCTACAATACCAACGGCGAGCCTCAACATAAGGGCGTCGCCATGGAGATATTCTTCCGCAGTGCAATGGCTGCCTGACCTCACCGCGTCCCCAATTGCCGCAGAACAATCGGTCAGCAGGTGTGCCACTGTCTCCTCGGCCATACCACATAAACGGCAGCCGGGTTCCCTGTTTTTGTCTAACCTGTGAAAGTAGCTGTTTGTTGGACAGTGTCCAGTCCTCATCTGAGTGATGAGGGACTGGCAGCTACGAGGCAGTTTCCACCAGGGATTTCGCTTGCGTGGTCGCGGCATTTTATCGTAAAGCGTTCGTGCCGTGTCACCATTTTCCCATCCTTTTAGCCATTTTCCCATGAAATGGTCTTTTAGCCACAATTTTACCCCCAGCTGGGTCATTGGGCGTTCGATTTGGGGCTGGGCAGCACCCTGTTGTGCCAGCAAGTTTGCCTTTTCTTGCTGTGGTATCTTTGCGTGGCCTATAATGTACTGCAGGACAACCATGCCCCCGCGAGATCTAATATAGTTAACGATCTCTAGTACAGCATCGACAGTTTTCGTCTCCATAGAGCTCCGACTCAAGAGTTCCAAGGAGGATCTCGAGTCGGTGAAGACTACGACTGTTGGAAAACTCTTTCGTCTACATAGGCGTAGGCGCACTTCTTTCACACCCTTGTGGATTGCCTCTAGTTCAGCGTCCCCGCTTGAAGCTAGTCTTCCACATGGTCCAGACAGTTCTGTTACTGCTGGACCTCCAGCAGGGTATTCAATTAGTGCACCGTACCCACTTCGTCCATCTGTGAAGCATGAGCCGTCTGCATAGACTCTTACTACGCCTGTACCGTAGGCTTCAATAGTCCTTAGTGCTTCTTCGTGCTGAAGCTCAACTGGACTATTTTTCCCCACCGCGGCATTTGCCAGTGACAAACGTAGATCGGGCGGAGAGTAGCTTTCGTGAGGTCCCCTCGCCGGGATCATGGATATTTTTTCCCTGCTTTTGGGTAATTTAACTGAAACCTCGAGCTCGTTGACCACATCCATAAAGGAGGGTCGTTTCAGTCGTGTGCGTTTTACCCATCTGTTTTGCATCTGAAAACAGGGTTCGTTACGATCCATTCTACGGTATCTTTCCACCGTAGTTAGTATTGCTTTCTCTCGCCGTACTTTGAGCGGTTCCACATTTGCCAAGATTTCTACCGCGGCGTTGGGTGTAGTACGTAACGCCCCACAAACCAGTCT
>MUZC01001522.1:293903-308944 GCA_002072015.1 Radix auricularia
GGCTTCCTCCTTTCTCATTCGGTTTATGGCCCGGCTTTCTTCAGTATCTCTGGTCTTCCGATTGACTTGGGCAAAGTGTTTATTTAACGCACGTGCGCGCTTTTCTTCACTTGCTTTCTTTTCCCCATCTGTTAACAGTGGGTTCGGGTTTTTTGCTTTTCCCATACCAGAGAGTGCGTTAACCAACCGCCAGACCTTTCTGCCGTCGAGATTGAGGTTTTCACACGTACCAACCCATTTTGCCTTTTTTGCCTTCTGTACGGCGTCCCGGACTTCAGCCGTCAAACGATTATACGCCCTTCGAGCATCGGGTGTCTTCAATTTAACGACCTTTTTCCGGGCCTTCGCTCGCAGCTTCACTAGCTCCTTCAGACTCTTGTTCCAATAAGGCCTGAACTTCTGTTTTCCATTCGATCTCGGTATCGCCTTCCTGGCCGCACCGAGTATCGCGCTGCACACTTTTCGGTAACACACATCAACGTCGTCCACCTCGACGTTAAGTGGTAGTAACTGTATGTGAGATTCGCTCACATACCTATCCCAGTTAGCCTTCCGAAACTGCCAATGGCGCTGCTCGCACCGTGCTTTTATCGTTCTGAGCTCAAATCTCATCAATATTGGAAGATGGTCACTTCCTATCTCTGCTAAGACTTCCAGACTGTGTTGGGACACTAGGTCCGCAGATATGAGGGACAAGTCTGGTCGGGACTCGGTGCTATGTCCCACATGTAACAGAGTAGGGGGGCTCTCTGCACTTTGGAGCCTGATGAGATTTGTATTGAGGGCAACTTCCTCAATATAGCGACCCGATGGGTTCCGGTCAGCGTAACCCCAGTCAGGTGATTGGGCATTGAAATCACCTGCTATGATCCTCTTGCCAAATATGGTCTCAGTACCAATTGGCAATGTGATTGGGTTCCTGGGACGGTTGTACACATTAGTGATCGTGTAGGCCCGATCACCTTTGTATACCTTTGTCGTAATTGTGTCAGTTTGGTTGAGGCACTCTATGCCTAGTACCTCAACCACAAGGTCGTCTCTTACCGCTGTGGTTATCCCCCGACACCTGGGGCCACACTTACAGTGATACAGCGAGTATCCTGTAAGGTGAAACGGCTTCCCTTTCAGAAGCGTTTCTTGGAAGAGTGCTACGTCCACTTCTCGTTCGTGGAGTAGCTTGAGCACTTCCTGTGTTTTGGGACGGATACCACACACATTCAATTGCAATACATTGAGAGTATGGGTTGACTGGCTCTCAGCAGCCTTTCGTACACGGTCAGTGGTTTGCTTTACAACTAGTGCCGGCCTGTCGTTCGTCACCGGCAATAGAGGAGGAGGGGTAGCCAACCCTCGAGACGCCCCGCTCCGAAGCATCTTTTGGGGGCGCGTTAGAAGGACGGCGCCACGTCCTGCGGAAGAATTCGTATTTTTGTAGTCCATTTGAGAGGGGGTTGAACAGAAGTCTTCATTCCATTGAGGACGCAGCGTTTGCGCTATGTCCCTTGTCCGGAGGAACTTTCGGTCTTCGGCTTGCCGTGCCGGGCTTTGTTAGGCACTGGGAGTACAGCTCTCCCCGTTACCTTCACCAGACCTCTCGCTAAGGTCAAGCCCTTCCCCCCTACACTCCTGGGGGGTTCTGGTAAATTTGACATTTCCATCTGTCAGGTTTGTTTGTTTCAGGTATAGTCGGGTCTACACCTTACTCGTCTCCCGGGCCACGTAGAGGCCAAACCTTTCCTGCGGACCAACCATAGGTCCGGCTCCCACATGGAGCGAGAATGGTATGTAATATCCGGTACTATTCCTCTTGAAATGTCGTAATGGAGAATATGACTGGCAAGTGTCGAGATCTTTGGGGCTTTGGGTCAGAGGATTCTCGGGGAGGTAGTGAAATAGAGGCAGATAGCTGAAAAGTTTGGTCAACTATTGGCTAGGGGACTGTTACGTATATACATACGTAAGAGAAGGTGATGTGGAACAAAATCTCGTTTGTTTTAAAGGTTAATGACATTTGTGTGTTGAATCCGGTGTGTGACGGGGAGGGGGGAGGGGAGGAAGGTTTAATCGGTTATTTTAAATTTCACATATTGAGTTGTCTGCCTTACGGTATCTTAACTTATACATTACAGACGCTCCTTCGATACAAAAGATTATTGCGTCCTAAGCTTATCCAAGTTTTATGTATAGTCTCTCATTTTTGTTATGGTTTTAAATTTTGATACCGTCTTGGTTTGATCAGGAAACCCACTCCAGGAACGATTTCAAGACGGAGAGAGCGAGAATTCGTATGTGTGTTTTTGTAAACCTTAAAAGAAAATTGATTTTATCCACTTGTCTATTTCAGTGTTGGATTAGATGTTTGTGTTTTATTTTTAGATAGAAGTTAATGCCTTAAGTTTTTGTGCTATTTTCCTTTTTGGTCTTCTATCCACTACAGGAGGGGTCTCCAAAATACGGCCCGCGGGCCAGATGCGCCCCGCGAGGCCTTCTCATCTGGCCCCTGGATACATTTAAATCTTTTTTTTTAAAAACTATTTTGACCTGTAGTTTACAATAAAACTTACTAGTTGTGAGTTATTAGTCGGCCCCCAAACTTCTGTTTGACAGTTAATGCGGCCCCTCGGCAGAAAAGTTTGGAGACCCCTTCACCACAGTCTTTCTAGATTTAATTGTTTAAGTCAGTGTTTCTCAAACTGTGTGACGCGACTGTGTCGTGAGAGATTTCCAGGTGTGTCGCGAGATTTAGTAAAAAAAAAAAAAGAAATTGTTATGGTTGTGAGCTCTGAAGTTATTGTGACATAATTTTAAAATTAAACAAAACTAAATGTTTGTTAAATAAATCAACAACGACATCATTAATTACGTGTGTTTCGTGTAGGGCAAGACGTTAGATTCGGTTGGCGTCTGGGTACGCCATTTTCTTTTTTTTCATTCTTTCTAGCGGTAAAATTGGTTTGAAATTTAATTTTTCATTCGGTAGGAGATTGAACTTTAAAGTATTATTTTTAAGTAGGCTAAGCCGGCATTTTAAACAAGCAAGCATAATTTTATTTGAACTTGCTTAAAATGCCGGCTTAATTAGTTTATCTGATAAAATAATAATTTAATTAAATACTGCATCCCGGTTCATGTGAACCGTTGCCTTAAGTGTATTTTGATGATAGAATTACTAAAAATGAATACGAATCGTTAGTTCATAAACTTCTCGTTTAAATATCAATTGTAATTAAAACTTAAAGTATTAATGTAAAGGTCTAACAGTAACTCTATCATTTTCATTCCCCCCCCCCCACGCGTCGCCTCCATGTTAACCTCCCCGAGGACACGCCACAAACAAATTTACACTATTAAAATTATAAAAGGAATAATTTTTTCAACATGCAAGTTTTGTTGGGTCATGTTTGGGATTTTGAGGTAAGTTAATAATGTTTTCGTGCTTTTGATGTTTGTTTTTCTTTTCAGAAATAAACTTTTCAATTAAGCCATGGACACATTTTTTATAAAAATGTTCTACTAAAAAATAAATCACATTGATATCTCACAGTAATATACATCACAGTAATATGTTTTTTTTTAAAATGCTGTCTTTTTAATAAAATAGGTTAAAATTATTTTTTTTGTGTCGCTAAAATTCTCGAATATTCTTATTGCGTCGTTACCCAAAAAAAGTATGATAAACACTGGTTTAAGTAATGGTGTTACCGTTATCAGTTTATATACTGGCAGATCAGTCTGTATCGTCTCAGCACCGGTTATTTTATTCCTGGTAACTTTTACCCCCCCCCCCCGGCCAGTACATCCCACCGTCACAACAAAGCAAACATGACACTGGGAGCAAGGAGGTAGGGGTCACCACGAGGGGGGGTGGGGAGGATGAGGAGGAACAACGGTGGCAGGCCAGACATCTCTGATCAAATGGGCTCTAGTGGCGAAGGCCCTGACGGCTCGCTCGGATTCTCGTTTTGTAGGCCAAGCCATCACGCGGGCCGTGGACCGCCCAGTGAAGGGAGATACGCTCAATTGGTATTCATCTGGACGAGTACTCGCCCTTGTCGTCTGCTGGCTCTGCCTGGTCGGGGGGAAAAGAAAGTCTACTGTTCGGTCCATTGTCAGATCAACTGTAGGATCTAGCGTTTGGTCTATTGTCAGATTTACTGTTGCGTCTACTGCTAAGACTACTGTTAGATACAGCTACTTCTGACTCTACTATTAAAAGCTATTATCAGATCATCAGTTTCCCTGTTTAAGACTGTAAATGCCAATCGCCTGGTCACGTGACAGGTTACAACATGTTTTAACCCAAGCTGCTGTGTTGTTTTAGGCGCTTTCTGTGTTTAATAAATTCGTAAAACTTTTTTGGAAGTGTTTTAAACTTTCGTTGGACATCTACTGGTGAAATACGAATTGTTATTTCGAGGCAAGTTCTACTCTGGATTTTAAAGTAAGTTTTAGCATAGGTCATGGTCAAGGGAATGTATAAATACGTTCTGTCGATTTCTGAAGAGCAAATTGCATTATAAATATTTCGGGTTTTTTTTGTGTTTTTTTTGTGTTTTTTTTTTTGGTTTTTTTGTTGTTTTTTTTGGTTTTTTTTTTAAAAATAAAGTGGAAAATCAATTTAAGTTACTCATGCCATTGACCCTGTCTTTTCTATTAAAGGGCCGTCCAAAAAGTAGGTCGAGCACAAACGTGGGGAGGGGGTTCAGCTATGTGTGACGTCACTGTGTTTTATATTAAATTTTATTTATTTTGTTAATAAAAAAATATTTTTGTTCAAAAGTTTGGCGTACTTTAGGGGATGGTGTGGGTCCAAGATTTGTGACCGGGGGAGGGGGGATGTAAAAAATTGTCAAAAATCGCGTGACGTTCTTTATGGACGGCCCCTAAGTTGATTATTGATACGTTTCGTTTGTTTCGTAAAGTTTAAGTCAACGTCGATTAAAAAATTATACAAATTTCGTGAGCTCTAAAACTTCAATATGATTGAATATAAAATCTGAAGGGGGAAAAAAAGAGTTCCCGTATAAAAAGACGATATTTAAAAAGAGTGTTCAGATATCGCTAGTCAGAGACACTGTGAATTCTGGTCAATGAATAATGGAGATTTTTTTAGGCATGTTTTTGCTCTCTTTCTGAAAAAAAAAAAAAAACTTTTAGCATCTAAATATCTAATTTCAAGACCTTATGTTCGAAAAACGTATGTGAATATCAAGGAACTAAAAAATGTTATAAGAATAGAATGTAGACGACTATAACCCCCCACCCCAACTGGACGGGCAGCTTAGTGTCTATTGTAGAACTTGAAATGAAATTGGTAAAGCAACTTGTTATTTCTCTTCTCATTTTTCTATTGGAACATCGAAATAAACTTAGTCTTGAATATTTGCTTCAACTAGAATCAAAACTCATACCTTTGCCAACTTATCTTTCATATCTTTACTCTATTTCATTGATATATAGATTCTATATATAAATCTTTTCATTTGGTCTTCTTCAAATTTTCAAAATTTGAGACAACTTGAGTGTACAACAAATCTTACTTTGCTTCTACCCTTCTTCAAATCTTTCATTTCATCTGGTTTTTCACGTCGGAACTCGGCAACCAATCATAAATAGAAACTAATAGTAATCAGCGCAACTTTTTGTTACTGATCTTCTTTTCTAAACGTTTGAATTCCTCAAAGTATCGGAATATTGTTCAACAAGTCCGATTATTTACGTCACTTTTTGTTTCTCTGTGACGTCAGCAGCTTGACATTGGTATCATTAAATCTTCAAATTTAAGATTCGTTTATTTTTAAAAGCTGTTTTCATGTTATAACACAAAGTGCTATATATTTTTATAACATATAGTTTTTGTACACTAATTGTTTCACGTAATTTATAAATAACGTTCCACGTAAAAAAAAAAAAAAACAACCTGTGACCGTCTGATGCCAACACTTTCTATCGGTTCATCCCTCTCAATCCTCTATCAACTAGCATCATTCCCAAACTGTGATTATCCAATAGTATCATTCCCAAATATAATTATCAGCTAGTATCATTCCCAGCTGTAATTATCAGCTAGTATCATTCCCAACTGTAATTATCAGCTAGTATCATTCCCAACTGTAATTATCAACGAGTGTCATTCCCTGCTGTAATTATCTACTAGTATCATTCCCAGCTGTAATTATCTACTAGTATCATTCCCAAATGTAATTATCAACTAATATCATTCCCAAGTGCAATTATCTACTAGTATCATTGCCAACTGTAATTATCAACTAATATCATTCCCAAGTGCAATTATCTACTAGTATCATTGCCAACTGTAATTATCTACTAGTATCATTCCCAGCTGTAATTATCGACTAGTATCATTCCCAAATGTAATTATCAACTAGTATCATTCCCAGCTGTAATTATTGACTAGTATCATTCCCAAATGTAATTATCAACTAGTATCATTCCCTAGTGCAATTATCTACTAGTATCGTTGCCAACTGTAATTATCAACTAGTATCATTCCCAAGTGCAATTATCTACTAGTATCATTGCCAACTGTAATTATCTACTAGTATCATTGCCAACTGTAATTATCAACTAGTATCATTCCCAACTGTAATTGTCTACTAGTATCATTCCCAGCCGTAGTTAAGCGCACTGTCAACACATGTTATCAAGACGTTCTTATTCAGTTAGTGAAATATCAACTTTTTCTTTTCCGTTAAGTAAAGTATTCCTTCAAATCTTGAATCGTCACCACTCGGTCCATCGAGCGGGCAATCTGACGAGTCCTGGTCCCAGGCCGGAATTCGGCGGGGGTACGACGGGCCGACACTGTCTGACAGAGTCGGAAATCAGCGTCAAGTCTCGCGCCGGTGACTCGTGGGAACGAGATGAGATTTTCTCTAATTATTATTGACAGTCGGCTCGACACATTAGTTCGTAATGAGACCGGCTAAAACCTGATTATGTCAGGGTGGGGTTGCTTGGGGGGTGGGGGGCGTTTACCCACAGATTATTTAAGGGGGAGGGAAACATAATAAAAGTATTGAGAACAGAATGTTGTATATATAGCATTGAGCATAGATTATTGAGTATGACATATGGGATATAGAGTGAGGAATATATAGTATAGATTATGGACTACATAATATGGAATTTAGAGTATAAAATATAAAGTATGGAATCTAGACTTTAAAATTTAGAGTATGGAATTTAGAGTATGGAATTTAGAGTATGGAATTTCAAGTATGGAATACAAAGTTTTGAATATAGAATTTAGAAGATTGAGAATACAATATAGAGTGTATAATATAGATTATGGAATATAGAGTATGGAATTACATTCTGACGTAAGACTTTCTCGGATTGGAAGTTTCCAGGCAGAGCTGTAACCCGAATTAATGTCACAGGTTAGCTCCAGTTGTACTCTAAGAGTGTGGATGGAGCAGGCTGCTCATATCCTCTAGGATTAACATGGGGACATATGAACCAAAGACTAGAGACTTATGGTTTTATCTCGAACGGTTAGCGGAGTTCTTGTTCTTATTTGATTTGTTGAATTATTCATTGATTGGTCTACATACTATCCCATCACGTTTTTTTTTAAAAAAATAAAACAGAAATGCTCTGTGATAAAAATCAAATAAAAAGTTCCCAAATATTTAACGGAAAATAAAAGGTTTCATAAAAATAGCAAACATTCAAAAAGTTTTGTTATGTTTTGGTTAGGCGATGTAATTTAATGCATAAAACAGGTATGATTTTTCGTTCTGTAAAATATTAATATTCATTGCATTTGTATAAATTTGCAGCGTAAAAAAACTTAAACGATTTAACACTATTGATCTATAACCAAGGACTTGTTTTGTAAATGGTCGAAATACTCTGTGGAATCAGTTCCTAGTAAGTGACTTGCTTGGATGATTTTTTTTAATAACGTAATTGGATGGCAAGTTCTCGCATTTTTGGACGGGGTGCGTATACCGACATGTGTGAATCAACTACAGACAACAATTTTGCAATACATATTTTTAATATAACGCTATTTGGATGGTAAAGTTTACATTGTAAAGATGCAGGAACACTGGCTATTATTTTCTCATTTTAAAAAATAACATTGACTTAATCTCTAGACAGAGTGTTTGATGAAGAGTGAGAAGAGTGATATATCCTGACTTCTGAAGATGCTACTTAAAGATATTTCCTTCTAACTCATATTAGCCGTCAATTTGTCCGAATGTATATAAAAAAAAAATATTTACCGTTGTTGCTTTAGTTATTTCCCCTGCGAGTATAGTAGACGGAATGGGGGAATGGAAGAATGGGAAAAAGAGAAAAGTTCGAAAATTATTGATTTTTTAAATCTAATGTTGAGTTTAATCCTCCGCCCTTCTACGAATTCATAGACAAACTGTTATGTATTATGTAAGTTATTGACTTAGCTTCAATTGTTATGATGGAAATGTTTTGGGGTTGGGTTCAAAAATAACAAGAGTTCATTAATTTGTTTTGAAGAAACTATTATATACAATTAAAAAAAAAGAATTTAGAATTTGTTATCTAACGGGCAATTACATTACACACAATATTTCAAGCACAGAGTCTACACATTCTATCAGTTACCAGTTGCACAATCTATCAAACAAGTCTACACAATCTATCAGGTACCAGTCTACACAATCTATCAGGTACCAGTCTACACAATCTGTCAGATACCAGTCTACACAATCTATCAGGTACCAGTCTACACAATCTATCATGTACCAGTCTACACAATCTATCATGTACCAGTCTACACAATCTATCATGTACCAGTCTACACAATCTGTCAGATACCAGTCTACACAATCTATCAGGTACCAGTCTACACAATGTATCAGGTACCAGTCTACACAATCTATCAGATACCAGTCTACACAATCTATCATGTACCAGTCTACACAATCTATCAGGTACAAGTCTCCCGTTCAAATCAATCATGTAATCACTTGCCATGAATTACACCGATTGCCCACTGCCCAGCCTATGCCACAGATAGCCAGTGCCCAGACTATGTCACAGATAGCTAGTGCCCAGTATATGTCTCAGATGGCCAGTGCCCCGTCTATGCCAATGATGGCCAGTGCCCCGTCTATGCCACAGATGACCAGTGCCCCGTCTATGCCAAAGATAGCCAGCGTCCAGTCTATGCCACGGACGCTCCTTACCTATCCATCAGCCAAGTATGTGTACGTTTATTGCCCCTTAGAGTCGTACGATAATTGCTGCCATGATTTTGCGTTCAATCACGAGCGTGGCCACCTCATATCCCATCTGCCGTAAACACACTTCAGTTTTTTGTGCAAGAATCGATTTCACCTCCCTTGAACCCACATCGAATGCAGATTGGAAATAATAGAATTATAAGAAATTTGGGGGATGGTAAGGGCCGGTCCTGGACCATTATAATATATTTATATAAATACACACACATTTATAAAAGCCATTTTTAACCGCGGTGCATTTACTTTAAATTAGTGAAAACCTTGCAGCTTTGTTGTTGTTTTTTTCCACCTGGATATAGCGGCCTGTAAATTTTCGTGTCACCGGGCCAAACATAAGACGCAGTGGCGTCGCTATGGGGTGTGGTGGGGGCGGGATGCCCCGGGTGACACCATCAGGGGGGGGTGACACCAAAGTTAAAAATTCTGTATTTTCACTTTTTTTGGCACTGGAAAACTCGGAGGAGTTCTATAGGTTAAGTCGTGAGGGGGTGACACCATGAGCTACCGCCCCGGGTGACACCAACTCTAGTGACGCCACTGGTAAGACGTACTATATAGGAAGCATTGTGAGCGTTACTACAAACCTTTTGAAGGCGAATTCATTTGTGAACGTAAACATATCATTGATTCCTCAGGTCAGGATCTAAAAAATGAACAATATGTAAAATGGGGTATGAGGGAGACTGACAGAACGTTTAAAAAAAAAACAACGTTGTTTTGTTAGTTCTGTCAGGCTCTCTCATACCCTGTTTAAATATTATTCATCTACTGATCCAGGGGTCTCCAAACTACGGCCCGCGGGCCAGATGTGGCCCTCGAAGCCCTCTCATCCGGCCCCTGGAGACAATTTAATCTTTTAAAAAAATATTATTTTTACCTGTAGTTTACCAAAAAATTTAGTAGTTGGGGATTAGTAGTCGGCCCCCAAACTGCTTTTTGACAGTTAATGCGGCCCTCCGGCAGAATAGTTTGGAGACCCCTGTTCTAATCTGTAAGCCTGATTGCATTCTCCCCCTCATTTTGTTCAGGATAACAACTTTGCCTCATTTAATTCATTCGCTCTATAGGGAATTGTATACACGGAAAATAAAAAAAAACGCCCGAATAAATTATCTGTACGCTGGAATTTTACTCCGACAAATTCTTGCTAAAATCGATTTCCGAGCGTTTTGTTTCATTTCTGTGTAAGGGAGCTTACCAAAAAATGCAACCTTTCGCAATGCTCTTGTATGAGAACGCTAATTCTGACTGGTCAAATGTAGCAGTTTACTTGGTTTGAATTACCACTTTGCTTCGACCTGTCGGTGAAGCAGGGCAAGGGGGCACTACAAGATCTGCTTGAAGACCGCTGTCGACAGCAACATTGCTATAAACCGTTGACTTTCTATCTAGACAATGCCCTATAAAATTTATTTTTTAGTCCATCTGTATTATGATCTGTAAATCAAAACATACCCCTCATCTCACACCCACACACGCACGCGCAAAACACTGAAAGTCATATTGTTCTATAGAATTTTAAAGTATATTCTTTTAAATCCGTATGTAACGGTGTATGAGTTTGAAACGTTTGATTTAACAAGAGACAAGCAAGCACACACTTTAGGCAGTTTCATTTTTTAAAATTATTTTCTTTACGACATCTTATCTTTTGACACAATTCAATTTAGAGGATTAGGAATTTGTTTTAAGATGCAAGGTTTTCATTGTCTGGGGAAAAATCTATTGGTCTGAAAGCCTGGGAACAAATCTATTGGTCTGAAAGCCTGTTACAGAGAAACAAATTTAAAAAAGGGTATTGTTCCGATAATCCTGAATCCTATTTTTCTTGTAGTCATCAAAGACGCCTTGCTCTCTTGTCTACCGCTTAGGGTCTTAACAAGAAGGAAGGGAAGTAAGCCAGTGCAGGTCAAGTCTAACTCAGCGAGACGAAATATTGATTCCCCTTGACCAACCTTTAGCCTCCCCCTTCCCCACACACGTTAGACATCTAGCACCGGGTCAAGCTGACCAAAGACAGGATGAGCTTGTCGGCTGATGTTTCACCTTATTACACCGCATCCCTGACTCGATCCACATCACATCGCTCTATAATATGATGATGATGATGATGATGATAATTAGATGTGAAGTTTAGCGGAGCTTTACGTTTTGGCAAATTACCCCACGCCCCTGACCGATACGTGTATACATGTAAATCACCGCCCTGAGTTACACAAGGAAGATTTTATTTTCTCTTTGTGTTAGTTATAACATGAGATTCATTTTGACAGCATTACCTGGAGAATTAATTTGTCGTTAATAACTCGACAAACAATGGCGTCTGTTAACCCCCATACCCAACCCTCCCCTCTTCACCCAAAAAAACAACAACAAAATTCGTGCAATTTCAAAATCCTTTACTAAACTAAACATGATTTCAAAAAGAGAATTTTAAATTTATATTAATTCATGCCCCCCACTCCCCTCACTTATAATACGCAACTACACACCTTTTGTTTTCACGCCCTGAACTATTCTATTGCTACACTACCACTGCTGACATTGTCCTAATAACAATTAATGTACTACACACCCTCAACAACACGCCTGTCTTACAGATAGCCAGAGCATTTTTTGGGAGATTGTATATTTAAGCTATTTTGAATTTAAAAGACCACTTTTTTTAAAAACCCTTGATGTTTTGTTGTGTTTTTTAAAATATTTTTGATAGCAAACTGCTTCTCACTATTTCACCCCAAACATCTCATAAAACCGCCCCAAGCCATCTTTTAACACACCACCCCCACCCTGCACCACCTGACTGTTCCCCTTAGCACTACTCTGTCACAAGTCGGGACAACATGATGTCACAAAACAATCCTTCGCTGACCATCTCATTTCTATCCCATCGTCCCTGGGGTCACACCCATGGGGTTATCCTGGTGTTGAAATGATTTAGCGCTCCAGACTTTAGTAAATGATTGTAAGTGTGAGGAGATCCAGCTTTCAGACAAATTTTGGGGCCCAAAGTTCAAACCCTCTAAACCAAAATGGTTTTATTTCTTTTTTTATTATTGGGATCAAGTTTCTTTTGCGCTGCCTGACGTGCGGATAGTATCCTTTTAGGGTAGAATAGCTAAACATCACGTGCGGATAGCAACCTTTAGGGCAGAATAGCTAAACGTGGCGTGCGGATAACAACCTTTAGGGTAGAATAGCTAAACGTGGCGTGCGGATAGCAACCTTTAGGGTAGAATAGCTAAACGTCACGTGCGAATAGCAACATTTAGGGTAGAATAGCTAAACGTTACGTGGGGATAGCAACCTTTTAGGGTGGAATAGCTGAACCTCACGTGCGGATAGCAACCTTTAGGGTAGAATAGCTAAACGTGGCGTGCGGATAGCAACCTATAGGGCAGAATAGCTAAACGTCACGTGCGAATAGCAACATTTAGGGTAGAATAGCTAAACGTTACGTGGGGATAGCAACCTTTTAGGGTGGAATAGCTGAACCTCACGTGCGGATAGCAACATTTTAGGGTAGAATAGCTGAACCTCACGTTGGGATAGCAACCTTTAGGGTAGAATAGCTAAACGTGGCGTGCGGATAGCAACATTTTAGGGTGGAATAGCTAAACATCACGTGCGGATAGCAACATTTTAGGGTGGAATAGCTAAGCGTCACGTGGATGAGGAAACGTGATTATGTCAAGATGTGCTATGTACACGTGACAATTTCAATGTTTGACGACTGTGTCCAGCACCCGTATGTTACATGTACACTTAATTGTGCGCATGGCATTTAACATTTACAATACACAAGTGCGATTTCAAATTTCAAGGATAAGTGAAATATCCATTTAAAACACAGAACAATGAAAGAAAATTGGCCCATCATGTGCACCATTGACCATGTACTGATGTCTTTGTAGCCCAATTCTCTGGTCTTGTATCTATGTTAAGCATTAATTGATTTAATTCTAATTCATTAATACTAACCCCTCGATGTCTCCTCTACTTTCTGAGATATCTTATTATTATGTTTACACTAACAAAGGTCAGCTCGGGCTGCTCCCGTTGCCCACCCTAAGAAATGAGACATTTCGGCTACAGCTGTTTCTAAGGCTTGTGTAAACTTGTCCGAACTAACACAACATTGTCACGAGTGAAGTCCAAGACTTCACACTCAGTGACCACGGCACGAGCTTTTTAAATTAAATTCAGTAGAAGTAGACATTAAAAAAAAAATTATGGGCAGAAGAACTTAATTAAAACACAGGACAAGAAAGAGGAAGCATCAAAAGTTACAGTTAGACCCACAAAACTGGAGAGAGAAAAATCTGTATTATATTTATAAAGAAAAAAAAATGTGAGCAGGTTCTGCCATCAACTTTAGAATGGTGCGGTGGGTGACGGGTGGGGGGGGAATCGATTTCCTTCCTTAATGTCCACTTCTGAATGATGGACAAGTGGGTCATCTAAGGGGGGGCGCTGATGTGGTGAACATGTGGTTAGGGTGATGCAGTGAGTTGTTAAATAATGAGCTGGGACCAGGATAAAAGAGATAAAAGCTCGCAGCGTAGATTTCAGATTTCCAAAATAACTTAAACCGTTAAATATGTTCACAGCTCCTAAATATTTTGGGCTGCTATTTAAACAATATTATTTCTTTTAATCTAGTCTAGAGCAACCGTTGAACAACTTTTCTTTTTAAACATGACAGTATTTACTAACAAAACAATGTCATGTTTAGAGGTTCTCACACGTGTTAACGGTCAGCGGTGTCAACATTATTTAGTGAATGTCGTGGTTTATAGCATTAGTCAAGATATCCATTGAATACCGTGTGAAGTATTAAGGCATTATATTCTAACTTTGCTAATGCAACACGACAAAAACCAAATGCAACACGACAAAAACCAAATGCAACACGACAAAAACCAATTGCAACACGACAAAAACCAAATGCAACACGACAAAAACAAAATACAACACGACAAAAAACCAAATGCAACACGACAAAAACAAAATACAACACGACAAAAACCAAATGCAACACGACAAAAACAAAATAAATCACGACAAAAACCAAACCCAACACGACAAAAACCAAGTACGACGCGACAAAACCAAACCCAACATGACAAAAACAATACAAAACGACAAAAAACCAAATACAACACTCTGATAGACATAGGAATAAAAGCCACTTGTCGTGTTCCATTCGCACGAATGAACACGTACAAACCCTCCTTCTTCTGTCTGACTTTCGGGCGGGGAATGTGTTTTCTGATCAACTCAGGAAAATCCACACACTATCAACATTCTAAGCTGAAGACAAGACATTAATCATGTATATGCGTTGGACGCAACAATTTTCTGCATAGAAGGGGCATCTGTAATTTATAACATAAGATAAAAAAAACTCTGTTTGTCAAGTAACTATAAGATAATATAAGATAACTTTGTTAGTCAAGTATCTATAAGATAAGATAATATAAGATAACTTTGTTAGTCAAGTATCTATAAGATAAGATAATATAAGATAACTTTGTTAGTCAAGTATCTATACGATAAGATAACTCTGTTAGTCAAGTATGTATAAGATAAGATAACTCTGTTAGTCAAGTATGTTTAAGATAAGATAACTCTGTTAGTCAAGTATCTACAAGATAAGATAACTCTGTTAGTCAAGTATCTATAAGATAAGATAACTCGGTTAGTCAAGTATCTATAAGATAAGATAACTCTGTTAGTCAAGTATCTATAAGATAAGATAACTTTGTTAGTCAAGTATCTATA
>MUZC01001522.1:310933-325089 GCA_002072015.1 Radix auricularia
GTGTGATACATTGCTGTGGGTGTGATACATTGCTGTGAGTGTGATACATTGCTGTTAGTGTGATACACTGCTGTGAGTGTGATACACTGCTGTGAGTGTGATACACTGCTGTGAATGTGATACATTGCTGTGAGTGTGATACACTGCTGTGAGTGTGATACACTGCTGTGAGTGTGATACATTGCTGTGAGTGTGATACACTGCTGTGAGTGTGATACACTGCTGTGAGTGTGATACACTGCTGATCTCACAAACAACACACATAATGACGCACATGGGTCTCCCAGGCTAACCAATCGATGAACTGCCTTTTTTAATAAATCTAACCCAAACCCCATCTCCATCTTATAAGACACACCAAAACAAACCAAGGCGTCCGAGCCATCAATTTGACTTTTTGTAGTCTGGGGCTATCACGCTCTGATTTATTAGTACGAATACGGTATGATCCAGACGAAACTTATGCATCTTATTCCTTCAAGCGGCTACTGCAAGTGACGTATATCATACCCCATGTTGCTAGGTAACATCAAATACGTTTTTTTTTTTAAAAAAAATCCTTCATGTCTTGTCTCTGTCAAAGTTTAACCATTAAAATATTAGAAAATTATTGTATTGTTCTCTATATCATCCCTATTGAGTGTTTACAACGGAGCTCTGAAAGGATTTCTCTTTTTGTCCTAGTTTAGAAAGAAGTTTGAGCAATATTGGAAGGAATGCATGAGTTATTCATTGTAATTGCTAATATTGTCATAACGATTGAGTCCCCCCCCCCGTGTCATCACGGTGTAGCTGTCTCGCCTTGCAACAGGAAAAGGTTTGAGCAAACGACAAGACCGTTAGTTGTTTTATCACGTGGTCCGGTCTAAGATTGTTATAACTTCTGAGTGAAATCTGACCTGATCCTGGCATGAACGTGACATATTGCTTGGTGACATTCTAGTATGCTAATGGCGTTCTTGTATGCTGATGATATTCAAGTGTGCTGATGACATTTGGTGTGCTGATGCTGGTGATATTTAACTGTGCTAATGACATTTGGTGTGCTGATGACATTCAGTTTGCTGATGCTACTTTATGTGCTGATGACATTTTTGTGCGGATGACACTCTGGTGTACTGATGACATTATGATGTGCTGATCACATTATGATGTGCTGATCACATTATGATGTGCTGATGACTGTACTGATGACATTTTCCTGTGCTGATGACATTATGATGTGCTGATGACATTCTGGTGTGATGATGACATTAGGGTGTGCTGATGACACTTTGTTGTACTGATGACATTTTGCTGTGCTGATGACATTAGGGTGTGCAGATAATATTGTGGTGTGCTTTTGGCATTCTGCTGCGCTGGTGACATTTTAGTGGTCACATACCAGTCTCGCTGCCTACATAAATTTTGATGTACGGTCTCTAAATTTGTTGCCTTTGATATTCCCTGTTCTTTAAGATAACTTGTCTGAGATGCTGTGTCACGGCAACTTGACGGTTGTAGCCATCGGTATTGACAGACGAGACGGGGGATAATAACGATCTTATGTTACATTTATTCAAGAGTTATTCATCTTTGACTCTTAATACCATGTAAAAAAAAAAAAAACAACACGAAATCATGAGCTAATAACAAAGTTTTTATGCAAGCAATAATCTAGGGCAGTGATGTCGAACCTTTGGCACGCGTGCCTCAGTCGGCACGAAGAACTTCATCAAGCAGCACGCGATTAAATTATTACTTTCTTAATCCAACTAGCCCAGCCAAACCCTTATTTTCAGGCTTCATGTGAGTGTTGACACTTTGATATATATATAAATAAGTGGGTGTTGGTGGGATTTCGGGCACGCGAACCCAAATAGGTTCACCATCCCTGATCTAGGGCAAGGGTCCCGAAACTTTTCTGACAGCAGGCCGCATTAAGCGTCATACAGTAGTTTGATAGCCAACTACACACTAGAGTTCCAAATAAGAAAGAAATGGTAGAATGTTTTTAAAAAAATAGTATCTTTTTTGGAGACTGAAAAGGTCTCCGGGGGCCAGATGAGAGAGACTCGCGGGCCGCAACTGACCCGCGGGCCGCAACTGACCCGCGGGCCGTAGTTTTAAACCCCTGATCTATGGCATTGCTTCTCAATACTTTTCACGTTGTTTCACGTAAGATTAGAAAATTGTTCCAGTGTGACTACGAGCAAATAGGGTTAGTTATATAACTACCAGTAGTAAATGTTTGTAACTAATTGATGTATTTTTTCCCCAATATTTCCAGACCTCTGGCCAAATACTTTTTGTCAAATTTTGTGTTTGCAGGGAGCCGATTTGTTGAGTGTTGAGCAATCAAATTTTTGGCAAAATAGTTTATGTAGATTATTGTAGATGGGTGTATGCAATCAAATGTTAATTTAATAATAATAGCCCTTTTAAAATTGTTAAACTTTATATATTTACTCTCTATCTCATATATCAGCCTCATGGCCTTCATACCTCGGCTCTCTATCTCATATATTCACCTCAGTGACCTTCATACCTCGGCTCTCTATCTCATATATCAACCTCATGACCTTCATACCTCGGCTCTCTATCTCCTATATCAACCTCATGACCTTTATACCTCGGCTCTCTATCTCATATATCAACCTCATGACCTTCATACCTCGGCTCTCTAGTTCATATATCAACCTCATGACCTTCATACCTCGGCTCTCTATCCCATATATTCACCTCAGTGACCTTCATACCTCGGCTCTCTATCTCATATATCAACCTCATGACCTTCATACCTTTATCTCATATATTCACCTCAGTGACCTTCATACCTTTATCTCATATATTCACCTCAGTGACCTTCATACCTTTATCTCATATATTCACCTCATGACTTTCATACCTTTATCTAATATATTCACCTCATTGACCTTCATACCTCGGCTCTCTATCTCATATATTCACCCCAGTGACCTTCATACCTTTGCTCACCTCCTCCCTGTCCAGGTGGCTGTGACGAGTCTCAGCGTCCAGACAACGTTCTCACGTGCAACCATCCCAGGTGTGTCCTCCCCGCCTTCTGTGCCGACACCAACGTGTGTGACTGCCCCACCATCGGGGGCCCCTACAACCTTCGCGAGATCAACAGCACAGCCACCACCTGTGTGATGAACACAACGGGAACGTCCGACGGGACATTGGGGAACAAGGCTGAGATGGGTGAGTGAGTGGTGGAACTAACGTCTAAATAAATGGTTACCCCATCAAGATTGAGATGGGTCAGTAAGTGGTCAAACTAATGTCTGAATAAATGGCTACTCCATCAAGATTGAGATGGGTCAGTAAGTGGTCAAACTAATCTCTGAATAAATGGCTACTCCATCAAGATTGAGATGGGTCAGTAAGTGGTCAAACTAATCTCTGAATAAATGGCTACCCCATCAATATTGAGATGGGTCAGTAAGTGGTCAAACTAATGTCTGAATAAATGGCTACTCCATCAATATTGAGATGGGTCAGTAAGTGGTCAAACTAACGTCTTAATTAAAAGGCTACCCATCAATATTGAGATGGGTAAGTAAGTGGTCAACGTAATGTCTGAATAAATGGTTACCCCATCAAGATTGAGATGGGTCAGTGAGTGGTCAAACTAACGTCTCAATAAATGGCTACCCCATCAAGATTGGGATGGGTGAGTGAGTGGTCAAACTAACGTCTCAATAAATGGCTACCCCATCAAGACTGAGATGGGTGATTAGATGGTGAAAATTCTTTCTGAATATTAAATTGTGAATTCTAGAAGACTTCAATTAGTCAGTAATATTTCATTACCAGCACACTAAAAAGCCCGTCCTAGTACATGCCGCCGTCATTTCGGTGGCATGTTGTGACTCCCCTCCAACCGCTTTCTCGACAGGCCATAAATGTGTATCACGTCTAAAATACTATTCATTATATTATAGTTCTAACAAATAATCCGTAAAAAAATAATGTTTTTGACTATAAATCCCAAAGCGTAACACTCAAAATAAAGTCTTGGGGGAAAAAAATTACTGCACAAAAATTACTCGCTTTGAACGTCCGCGAAAACTTCTTCAATATGTAAATGAGATTTAATTTTCTAATTGGCTGTGGGAGTTTGAGGGACCAATCACTATCAATGACCGGACAGAAAATTGCCTTCTATTATATAGGATTAGGTGATAAGCTAGTTATTTATTTTTTATTAATTCCTACGATTTTGAATCGATTAAGATTTGAGGATTGCATATTAATTAAAAAATTTAAAAGGATTATTGACATGAACTTGTTGTCTAGATTGACAAAAGTTACAATGGACGACGTGGGACAGTCAGCTATAGAAAAGGGACAACGTAAAACATTAATCTTTGTTGTTGGTTTTTTAAGTTTTTTTTTTTTTAACTATTGATAAAGTCTACTTTGACCTTTTCCTCTGACAGCCAAGACCCCCAACGTGTGGATGTACGCGGTCATAGTTGTGGGGACAGTGTTTGTGATCGCGGTGACCGCTGCCCTCTACAACATGTGGTAAGCCGTCAGCTCCTTCCACACTGGACTTGTTTTTGTTTTATTTTTATATATTTTTTTTCCTCTTCATCTTAATGTTGTATTTATTCTATTTTCATCTGTCATGGTTCCCCGTGCATGATACGCGTCAGTTGTTGGACTGTGCTTCTCGCTGTGCCCTGGTCAGCAGATAGGTAGAGCCCCTAGGACATTGATGGCGAACCTTTTTGGGTCCGCGGGCCCGGAAATCAATTCAAACCTTCTTATACGTAGCAATGTGCTAACACAAAGTGCCAACACAAAGTGTCAACACAAAGTACCAACACAAAGTGCCAACACAAAGTTCCAACACAAAGTTCCAACACAAAGTGCCAACACAAAGTTCCAACACAAAGTTCCAACACAAAGTGCCAACACAAAGTTCCAACACAAAGTGCCAACACAAAGTACCAACACAAAGTTCCAACACAAAGTTCCAACACAAAGTGCCAACACAAAGTTCCAACACAAAGTTCCAACACAAAGTGCCAGCACAAAGTGCCAACACAAAGTGCCAACACAATGTGCTAACACAAAGTGCCAACACAAAGTGCCAGCACAAAGTACCAACATAAAGTACCAATCAAAGTGCCAACACAAAGTGCCAACACAAAGTGCCACAACAAAGTGCCAACACAAAGTGCCAGCGCAATGTACCAATCAAAGTGCCAACACAAAGTGCCAACACAAAGTGCCAGCACAAAGTGCCAACATAAAGTGCCAACACAAAGTGCCAACACAAAGTGCCATCACAAAGTGCCAACACAAAGTGCCAGCACAAAGTACCAACATAAAGTACCAATCAAAGTGCCAACACAAAGTGCCACAACAAAGTGCCAACACAAAGTGCCAACACAAAGTGCCAGCACAAAGTGCCAACACAAAGTGCCAACATAAAGTACCAATCAAAGTGCCAACACAAAGTGCCAACACAAAGTGCCACAACAAAGTGCCAACACAAAGTGCCAACATAAAGTGCCAACATAAAGTACCAATCAAAGTGCCAACACAAAGTGCCAACACAAAGTGCCACAACAAAGTGCCAACACAAAGTGCCAACATAAAGTACCAACACAAAGTGTCAGCCAAGTGTTTTCATTAAGGAGATAATGTTTTAGTTGCGTGCCGACCGATGAGGCTCTGCGTGCCGTCTGTGGCCCGCGTGGCATTGGTTCGCCATCACTGCCCTAGAATATAAATGTATGTGTATGCGTCAAATCGTATGTGGTATCGCATCATTTGTTATTATCAATTATTAAATTAAAGATGTTTATAAACGGTGTTCTGTTAGTTAGCTGTGTCATAAATTCGTCTCTTTGGCAACCATTGGGGGTGGGTGGGGGGGAGGCTTCGCGAAGGCAAAAACCTGTTCGACATTTATTTCAGAAATTAAAGTTTAGAAAAAAAACACTTCGCTAATCACATCGTATGTCTTAAATCTAGTTCATGACAAGATGTCGGACTAATGTTCTCCGAGCTCAGATCACGTGACTGGGTATTTGCATGATGAGAGATCGTATCTATTGGTGCTGTCCCTTGTTTGCCAATGTTTGCTGGGGGATTGTGAGGCTTCAGATGCCCCAGATCGGGGAAGTCACATTGGTTTGTTTATAGTGTTACAGCCATGCCCATTGGTTGGTTTATAATATTACGGTGGTGCCCATTGGTTTCATTATGTTACAGTCGCGCCCATGTGTTTGTTTATAGGTTTACAGCCATGCCCATTGGTTGGTTATAATATTACGGTGGTGCTCATTGGTTTGTCTATGTTCAGCTCTGCCCATTGGTTTGTTTATTGTCTCCGGTGGTCTTAGAAAAATAAATGTTGACATAATGCTGGTCTCAATTAAAGTGCTGAGGATTATTCAAGCAGCCATGTTCTTTTGGATATTGGCCTTGAGTGATGACAAGGGTGGGGGGATATGAATATAAGCAAAAGGCTTTTATAAGGCTGTTATGTGGACACGACAGAAGCAATAGAAACATGGTTGATCTTCTAATACCGTATCGACGGTCGAGTGGCAAGCGCGCACTGGCGTACCGATGGTCACGCGTGCGAATCCATGCGAAGGCAAACATTTTCCCCTGTGGCCTAAGGAGTCCCTGGGGGACCCAGCTCCGAATGGGTACCTAACTAACAATAGTTAGGCGGGTGGGTAATGCGTGGAACCCTCATAGCCGTGGCCTGTGACCGCTGCATCACTTGCCAACAGATCATCTGTCATGGTCTGTGGACGTATTTATCTTCTGCATAGAAGGAGCGCCTGTGTATCAAAGATAGGATAGTCTATAACATTTGTTGCCCTAAGATAAGTTACCCAAACGAAAGTTTTGAGGACCCCTGGTCTATAACATTTGTTGCCCAAAGATAAGTTATCCAAACGAAAGTTTTGAGGACCCCTGGTCTATAACATTTGTTGCCCTAAGATAAGTTACCCAAACGAAAGTTTTGAGGACCCCTGGTCTATAACATTTGTTGCCCTAAGATAAGTTACCCAAACGAAAGTTTTGCTGGTGGCGACGTTGGGATTGAAATTTGACCCACGTCCAAAGCTTTGTTTTCAACAACTATAAAATATGGTCCTTCCTGTTTGATAACTTCAGCAGCTGGAGATCGTGTTCCCACAACGAATCTCAAACTAGAACCGGTCGCATCAGTTATTTATGCGCCGATTTCGTGTGTCTGTCGTCACTGAGGACAAAGGCACATCTGTAATTTAAAAAATCACAGTATGTCCGAGGATTGACCTAAAAGATTGCTGCTCTCATGACCCTTAAATGTCTGTCACTGCGAATCGTAGAGAAAATACCACGTAGATCAATAGGACTTTAACAAATTGAAATAATTGGAATCTCCCGATAACTCAATCAGGGCTGTCAACTTTGAACTCTGAACATTAAGTTAAAAAAATCATAATTTAATGGCGGTCAATAATCGCAAAGTTTATTTTATTTTCAATAATAATTGTGTTATATGGTACCAATTTTTAAACAGAGAATTCGTTCTGAAATTATCAATTTGTTACGGCCCAAGGCCGAAGTTCGGCGATTTCGCGAATTGGCCGGCCGATTCGCGCTTTGGCCGACAACACTGGCCAAATCCCTAAGTACCTACAACTAACAACTGTATTTCATGCTTCGGCCGGCCAATTCACGAAGTGGCTGGGTATATCCTTGGCCAAAAGCCCTAAGTACCTACAACTAACAACTGTATTTCATGCTTTGGCCGGCCAATTCACGAAGTGGCTGGGTATATCCTTGGCAAAAAGCCCTATGTACCTACACCTAACAACTGTATTTCATGCTTTGGCCGGCCAATTCACGAAGTGGCTTGGTATCCTTGGCCAAAAGCCCTAAGTACCTACAACTAACAACTGTATTTCATGCTTTGGCCGGCCAATTCACGAAGTGGCTGGGTATATCCTTGGCCAAAAGCCCTATGTACCTACAACTAACAACTGTATTTCATGCTTTGGCCGGCCAATTCACGAAGTGGCTTGGTATCCTTGGCCAAAAGCCCTAAGTACCTATAACTAACAACTGTATTTCATGCTTTGGCCGGCCAATTCACGAAGTGGCTGGGTATCCTTGGCCAAAAGCCCTAAGTACCTACAACTAACAACTGTATTTCATGCTTTGGCCGGCCAATTCACGAAGTGGCTGGGTATATCCTTGGCCAAAAGCCCGATGTACCTACAGCTAACGCTGTGACGATACTATTGCGTTAGTCTGTCCTTTTTTGGAGAAGGTCCAGCCATTGTGACTAGTTCTCCAGCCATTGTGACTAGTTCTCCAGTCATTGTGACTAGTTCTCCAGCCATTGTGACTAGTTCTCCAGTCATTGTGACTAGTTCTCCAGCCATTGTAACTAGTTCTCCAGTCATTGTGACTAGTTCTCCACTCATTGTGACTAGTTCTCCAGCCATTGTAACTAGTTCTCCAGTCATTGTGACTAGTTCTCCAGCCATTGTGACTAGTTCTCCAGCCATTGCGACTAGTTCTCCAGTCATTGTAACTAGTTCTCCAGCCATTGTGACTAGTTCTCTACTCATTGGGACTAGTTTTCCAGCCATTGTGACTAGTTCTCCAGTCATTGTGACTAGTTCTCCGGTCATTGTGACTAGTTCTCCAGCCATTGTGACTAGTTCCTATCATTCTGATATAGTGGAATCATTGTGTGTACTGTATTACTCGTATTTTAACTTCTCAGTCAATCATAAAAGCAAAACATCAGATGTTATCAGCACCTTAAGGGCTCCAAGCGTGCTTCCATGAGATAATGGGAAATAATTTGTGAACCAAGTTGTAAATGAACTTTCGATCATGTGACCTGAACTAAAACTGGTACACGGAAAAACCGAGGCATAGTCGCAGCCAGGGTTCCATCGAACGTGCCAACCAAGAAGTTGAGAATATGATGATGACATGGATGCAGACAAACGATGAAAAGATTGGGCTGAGAGCCTCCGATAGGCTCAATTCATGAAAACCGTTCTTTTACCGAGTTATTCAGCAGTCACTGTATGAGGCCATGTTTGACTGCAAAGCAAAAGTTGGGCTGAGTACCTCGAATTGGCCCAGAGAGGTGAATATATAATCAAGCTACGGAGGAAGACCTTGAAATCGCCGAACAAGAAATGTATGATGTCATAAATTCATGGACTGCATCTAGAAATGGAGATATTGCCGTACTTGTGGTTGAATAATCGGAGTGTTCAGACCGGTTGACTGACTCTATACATGCAAAAAAATGTGTGAATAGTATGTGAAAAAGGGTGCAGTTCGGCCCATATTTGTGGGGGGGGGGGAAGATCTACATGCAATTTGTGGAATCCGAAGTGACGCTGAAGAAGGATGTGGAGATAAAAATAACTTGCGGGCTATGTCATAATAAACAAGAAATCAGGAAGAAGATTTCAGCAGCTGTCACTATTTGCTAGGTCAAGCTGTGAAAATGCTCAGAAATTCAGAATCAAAATTCCCACCAATGAAAGTTGGATATAACAACCGTGTTAGTGTAACAGATGTCGGCAGAGATCGCGGTGATCCAAGAAGCGTTCTTGCAGTTGTCACGAACGCTGAGGATTGCTTCTACAAGCTAGGAATAGAGCACGGTATCTCAAACAACTGTACTCCAGAAGCGAGTTTCCATTGAAAATGAGACACTGCTCACACTAGAATCCGTGGGCACAGAAGAAAGATCATTCCGAACCGTTGAACCTTCCCAATCACTGACTTTTGGCCAAGGCTACACTCGATGCAATTGAAGAACTTAGTGCACGACAAATCGCTGCAAATGTTTGAAGAACAAACGATTATGTAATTCAAAATGCAATAAACGTTCATTTGGATGTGAAAGGTGATAACAGAAGAAAAAATAGTTTATTATACTTTATAAGTTTCACTTTTGTCATTAATTTTTTATCATTGTAATCAACAATCAAATTGTACTAGTCAACCGTCAATCGCATCATGACTTCTTTCTTGGGGCTTTGGCCAATCGACCCTGTCCATTTCGTGAACTGGCCGACCATTTCGTGAACTGGCCGGCCTGTTCGCAAAGCAAAGTGGCCGATTTCGGGCTTTGGCCATAACAGATTCATATATTATGTATTTCTAGTTTTAACCTCGTAGGAAATATTTGAGGACCGCTGACCCCATGTTAATTGGATATTTAATCTGATCAACATCCATCACAACAGTACGTTATTAAATTTTCTTCTCATTAAAAAAAAAAATTAATATCTGTAGAAAGAAGAGAAAAAGTGATGAAATTTTGTGTTATTGGAGTCAATGTCTGAACAGATTTGACCAGCTCGGGTTTAACGATCGCGTAGTTTATCTTTTGTTAGTCCTTGTTTGGCTAGATCAGTGCTTCTCAAGTTTTTTAGTATGGTGGACCTGCGGGGATTTTCCCATTGCATCAGGGACCGGTGAACTCTTTTCCCTTTACTAACGAGGCAGCGCAATTAAATTATTTTATATTGTTTTAATATGTGTGCTGATCCCGAAAAATTATAGTTTTCTATAGGGTTAGTATTAATGGTTGCAAATGGAGGACAATAATAATATGTTTCTGTCATTTCTTGACAACTTCTGCTGACCGACACTGAGAAGCACGGGTCTAGTTGATGACGACAGTTTTGTTTGTTCGTTTGTATTTATTTCTCCACACCCCTCCACCGATCTTTCTCTCACCCTCCCACAGCGAGCTATTCCGCAAGGGACCTCGTCCCAGACGGAAGGGAGAAAACTCCAGAGAAGGTTCTACAACTGGGACGATCCACAGCGTCCGGTCGGTTCAAGGGAACTGCAAAGTGGGCATGGCCTCTGGGAACGGCAGTCAACGCTGTGAGAACCTCTACAAACAGATTAATCTCGTGGACGCCGAAGACGTCACGATCCTGGCTGAGAACGAGTTGTCCTCCTTCCCGCCCAGAGTTAATTCCCATTACACCCTGACCCATGACCCCCAGGACATTCCCGATATTGATGCCATAACCCCCACCACCACACCCCTCCCGTCCTCGGTGAGCACCACGACCACCACCGTTGCCATGACGACGCCCCTGAGCCCGAAGTCTCCGCCGTCTCTCGCCGCCAGCGGCGTGCCGACGTCCAACAGCAGAACTCAAGTAGGTGCCCCCACCCAGCATGACCCTTCTCCTCGACTGCCCCTCAAAACTAACCGTCGCTATAGACGACTGCACCGCCTGCTGCCCTCTAGGTTTGCTCAGTGTTTCTCGTGTGAAGATAAGACCCCTCCGTCCCTCGTGGCGGTGGCCGCCTCTGGCTCGGGGCTGGAGCTCATATCTGAAGCCCAAAGCCAGGCGATGTCGCTGACGCGCGCCCACGCCACTGAGAACATCGAGCTGTGCGGGGGCGAGTTTTACACTAACACCACCTCCGGCTTTCAATCACATAACTGCATGCTCCCCCGCTCGCCCGACTCACGCTCGTTCGAACTAAACCCCAAACGACACTCTAACAACTATTCAGACTTTGACATTAAGATCCCACCCAGAAAGCTCAGCATTCCTCTTGCCGACGAAATCAAATTAGAAACGGTGAAGGTGTCACCGATGATTCAGAGAACGTTCGTCCCGCATGCCGGGACCAGGGAGGACCTGCGGCTGGTGACCCACACGTCCTGTGGCTCCAGCTCTGATTCGCTGGCCATGTCTTCTGACCTCATCTCCGGGAGACACGAGGGCAGCTCGCAGTGCAGCCTCCAGCTCGGGGACACGGCTGAGACGCTGTTGAAAGACGACAGCAAGCCCAGGAAAGAGTTCCCCGGGCGGCACCAGATACACCAGCAGAGACCTACTAATTTTACCGGCGCAAGGCAGGCCACCGCTGCAGGTTTGCAACCATCGGCGTCTCCCAGAGTTGCGTCCGCCCACGACAAGCCGAGGTCTTTAGCCCTGTTGGACGACGCCCGTGGGGGACCCGCCGCCTCCGACAGACTTGATATTTACACTTCCAGCGTGGGTCCGAATGTGAAATTTCCTCTTTCAAAAATAAGCAGTTCAAGCCCAGATAACCCGTGTTATCCCGTCATGCCCGAGTCTTCGGTTACGTCCCCTGGTGTTGAGGATTCTCTTTACAGCGAGGTGACGCCTCGGCCCCGGCTGACCTCACACAGGGCTAGGAGGCCTTTATCCGCATCAGCCTCGCCCCTTTCATTCTCATCGGACTACGCCAACCAGCCTTCCAGCCTCACCAACCCGCATTCCAAACCCAACCCTAACCCGAAGTTATCCAGGACGACAACGAAGCCGTTAGTCTCACCTCCTTACAGAAGCGTTGAACCCAAGGTCTCGCCCTCCACCCCCCTCACCACCTCTAGATCGTTCGCCTCACTCCCGGACACGCTGACCCAAAGGGCGCGAAAGAATCCGCCCCTGCTGGAGAAGGCGTCCCAGGACTCGGGTCACGTGAGCATCCCCCGGTCCAGGACCGTCAGCCCGGGGGAGTTCAGTTTAGACAATGCCGACGTCATGATCAGAACCGGAAGCTCGACCTACATCCGGGGGACGGGCTACTCGCCCTTGCACATCCAGACTTCCATGGAGTCTGGCCACGACTCGCCCACCCCCAGCTTGTGTCACAGCTGCAAGAGGGAGATGCACAGCCCGGGACTGTACGTGCTGGGGTCACCTGACTCTACGTCACAGGCCTCCAACATCAGCGGCTTGGAGACCTCGGTATGACGTCATCTGGGAGGCGCTACGCGTCTTTTGACTCAGTAAACACCCGGTTGTGAATCGTTGTCATGTGATCTATTTCCTCTAACGACTTACATTCAGGAACAGTGAAGAGTATACAATGAGAATAGTTTTATTTTTGTTAACCATTGCAACACATACATATCATCTTCACATATGCACCATATTGCTGTTGATTAGACGTCAATTTTAGATTTTTACCCACGTAATAATTTCAGCATGAAAATTTTTTCTGGGCAAGAATAAAATTAACACTGACCAGAAAGATTTTAAGATTTCAATAAAAGTTTCTTCTAAAGCCAGTAACATTTAAGCAGTGGTTGCAAAAATAGGTGGCTGGAACTAATTTATTAAAATGAGGGGGCGGATATATAAACAATTTTAATGCTATATTAGTGGGTCGTGGCGGAGAGATACATAATTTTGTCCTAAACTCATGGCGGAAATCTTTCCATAAGGTACTGTTGTGGGACATACAAGTGTTTGATGTTAAAATATGTATTGATTATCTGATCTATTTCCAAACTTGAATACAAACTTATATGAGTAAATTATTTATTTTAGTATTTTCATGTCATAAATGTTATATGAAGATTCATAAACATAAAATAAATCATGTGTACAAATTTGTCTTTGCAAGTAATAGAATCGAGCATTTGTTGTTATTTTTTAAAGCTAGTTTTTGGGGCAGCTTTGGGTAAAATAGATTAGTATTGTTAGGTGTGGCCCTAAGGGAGTTGTGTGGTCGGCCTACATGGTAGACCTATACTATAGACAATTGGCTAAAGTATCAATGTATAGACTGACCATTGGCTGCAGTCTCAGTGTACAGACTATTGGCTACAGTCTAAGTGTACAGACTATTGGCTACAGTCTCAGTGTATAGGCTGACCATTGGCTACAGTCTCAGTGTATAGACTGACCATTGGCTAAAGTCTCAGTGTATAGACTGACCATTGGCTAAAGTATCAGTGCATAGACTGACCTATGGCTACAGTCTCAGTGCATAAACTGACCATTGGCTACAGTCTCAGTGTATAGACTGACCATTGGCTACAGTCTCAGTCTATAGACTGACCATTGGCTGCAGTCTCAGTCTATAGACTGACAATTGGCTACAGTCTCAGTGTATAGACTGACCATTGGCTACATTCTCAGTGTATAGACTATAGGCTACAGTCTCGGTGTATAGACCTTTGCCTACAGTCTCAGTGTATAGACCTTTGCCTACAGTCTCAGTGTATAGACCTTTGCCTACAGTCTCAGTGTATAGACTGACAATTGGCTACAGTCTCAGTGTATAGACTGACCATTGGCTACAGTCTCAGTGTATAGAATGACAATTGGCTACAGTCTCAGTGTATAGACTGACAATTG
>MUZC01001522.1:325475-336059 GCA_002072015.1 Radix auricularia
CTACAGTCTCAGTGTATAGACTGACCATTGGCTACAGTCTCAGTGTATAGACTGACTATTGGCTACAGTCTCGGTGTATAGACCTTTGCCTACAGTCTCAGTGTATAGACCTTTGCCTACAGTCTCAGTGTATAGACTGACAATTGGCTACAGTCTCAGTGTATAGACTGACCATTGGCTACAGTCTTAGTGTATAGACTGACAATTGGCTACAGTCTCAGTGTATAGACTGACAATTGACTACAGTCTCAGTGTATAGACTGACCATTGCCTACAGTCTCAGTGTATAGACCATTGGCTACAGTCTCAGTGTATAGACCATTGGCTACAGTCTCAGTGTACAGACCTTTGACACTTGTGTCATTGATTAAAACTGAAGCCCAAGTGTATACCAGAAAATTGTGTACTTAAATGATTGCCCAAAAACTTGAGATTAAATGTTTCATCGTTGATGTTATCGGATATTTAAAGTTCAATGAACAGAAAATTGAAGGATGAACTCCGCAGGCACCGTCACATTGGAAAACTATAAGACCAACTTAACACAGGATTATACGTCCAAATAACAAAGCACAGATTCAATGAATGCATAACGCACCAGAAAATTGTATGAATGTATTCCAAAGTAACCAGACAATAGTATAAATGTATTCACATTTGATGATAAATTCATCCAGGAATATGACTCACCAAATAACAAACAAGATCATCAACGTAAATATTAGCTTGACCCACTGACCATTAGATTAACACCAATACTATGATCTTTAACGAATATATTAGCTTGACCCACTGACCATTAGACTAACACCAATAATGTGATCTTTAATGTAAATATTAGTTTGACCCACTGACCATTAGATTAACACCAATAATATGATCTTTAACGAATATATTAGCTTGACCCACTGACCATTAGACTAACACCAATAATATGATCTTTAATGTAAATATTAGTTTGATCCACTGACCATTAGATTTACACCAATAATATGATCTTTAATGTAAATATTAGCTTGACCCACTGACCAATAGACCAACACCAATAACAACATATGTCAACTTTTTAACATGTTCCAATACCTTTTTCACAAAATATCTATTTAAAAAATATTTAGCTCATTATAATTGGATTTTTTATGTTGATGGTAGACTACGAAGTAGATAATATTTCACAATTAAGTATAATACAATATTTCATTACAAGCTCAACTTCAGAGAATGTATGTAAAAAAAAAATCAGGGGATTACTACAAAACGTATTGAATTTCTTGGAGTGATTGGCCTTTGGTTTTTTTTTTTTAAAAAGACAATCGGTTGTTACAACAACAGAAGTCAACAGGACAATAAATATTTATTAACATCCCTACCTCAAAAAGCAACTTACTAGCCAATAGTCTCCCCGTGTTTATCTATTGCAAGACCTAAAACTTAAACCTCTCCGTGTGTCCAGTTTCGACTTTCCGAGTTGGTCTTTTTCACCGGCCCCGTCAGTTGCCAGGAAAACCATCACAAATTAATTATTCAGCGTGATCTCTGGGAAAATCCGAACATCGTTATCACGTGGTATAGTGGATTGTGGGTCATGTTTTTCAGTTTTGTTTTACTTCTGTGGCGGGATGGTGTCGGCACCAGCTCGACCTTGACATTTAATGTTGTAACTGTGGTGAACTCTGAGCTGCTAAGATGTCAATTGGTCGTCAAACTTTTATCACACAAAGCTACAATTTTTCTCATCTTGCCCTAAATGAATGTTTTAAGCCGCAATATCTCGTTAGTTTGTCATATTTTCTGTCGAATCTGAGAAGCTTTTCCCACAAGTAAATTTACAAATGAAACCGTCGCTATATTTCTAAAGCCTATATAACAAGACTCGATGTTACTGTGGTGTATTTATGGGGAGAAACTCTGTGGTTAATGATACTATAGAGAATTCTGCCACAATGGTGATAGTGACAACATACATTGGTGATTGTGACAACATACACTGGTGATAGTGACAACATGCAATGATGATAGTGACAACATACACTGGTGATAGTGACAGCATACACTGGTGATAGTGACAACATACACTGGTGATAGTGACAACATAGACTAGTGATAGTGACAACAGACACTGGTGATAGTGACAACATCCACTGGTGATAGCGACAGCATACACTGGTGATAGTGACAACATACACTGGTGATAGTGACAATATACTCTGGTGATAGTGACAGCATACACTGGTGATAGTGACAACATACACTGATGATAGTGATAACATACACTGGTGATAGTGACAACATACAATGGTGATAGTGACAACATATACTGGTGATAGTGACAACATACAATGGTGATAGTGACAACATACACTAGTGATAGTGACAACATACACTGGTGATAGTGAACGTCTAATAGTGACTTGATTAATGTAACTCAAATTTAAAAAATATTTATAACTATAAGTTTGTTTTAAAAGTCTTAATATACCTATAGTAATAGTAGCCTTAAGTTTGAGATTCTTTAATATGGACCATTCGTTTAGAAAATGTAATAATATGCTAATACTAATATAGAAGTTAAAAATATAAACAAAATGTTTATTTTAATTGAATCCTTACAGAAAAAAAAATGTGCAGCATTTCTGATCTTAATTTATGAAACAATGTCAAAAACTAAACACAAAAAAAAAACACTTACAAAAAAAAACATTCATTTATAAGATTTGTTGTCTTCAGGGCAAAGCTCAGAAAATCCTGGCGATATATTTTGATTACAGCATAAAGATTCTATATGTAGACACCGCCTCCAGATCAAATGGTCCTATTTATAAATTCACATCAGTCATTGACGGAGGCGACACAAATTTCAAGCTATTGGCAAAGGGCACACTTGACTATATGTTGAGAACCACTGGACAAGGCTGAGAGTATTTGTAACTCGGACCTCGAGGCTAGACGAGCCAGAGGACTGAAACGGATTGAATTACAAACAAAAACATGACATCCACACTATCTGTCCAATTTAATAGACACAAGAGGATTTTAATAACGTATATAAAACCCTGCTCTATATTGTTTGTTTGTTGTTGTTTTTTTTTCATTGTCTATGACAGCGGCGTTTAAATGACTGGTTTGTTATTTATGTGAAAAGGATGTCACTATTTATCAGCCGTGTATGTTGGTGTGTTGCATGTATATGTTATTATGATGCATCTTGATACGTGATATGTTACATGAACTTAACTAACTGTAGAGTAGTTTGTCGTCTAGCCACATAGACTTGGTGTATATGTCGGGGATGCTAGTGTTTAGTTTTGTTGTAGCTGTTGTTGTGTCGATGTGGACTCGTTTTAATAGACAGATCTCAAACTATTATCAAAACTGTCATATTTTACTATTTATTTTTTAAAAACCACATATAGGTTCCCACACACAAAAAAAACACACACACACACACACACACACACACACACACACATACACACACACACATATTCATAGATATCATAATAAGCGACGCACGACTTTTTCATTCTGCAGCAAGCAGGGTAGCAGAGGCGTCTCTGGGATTAGTTTCGCCCTTTCTTTTGAGTCTGCCAGTGCCAAATAACGGGAACATGCAGAATTTTCGGTCTTGGTGTCGCACTTGGTGATATGTCACCCGGTCCCATTCAAAACCCCCTCGCCCCCCCCCCTAGTGACGCCTCCTCAGGGCACCTCATTGTTGGCCACAAGCTGTGACAATATAGCGCTGGGTGGGTTTTTTTTAAAAAAACATGTTTTAAGGAATACACACAAATCCAGGAAAAGGGGCCGACCATAAAGTACGTCACGCTCCAGAGGGTGATGGGGGTGTAAGAAGGTGTTACAAGGGGGGTGTCCCGGCCATGTGTGACGTCACAATATTTTATATTAAATTTTAATTATTTTGTTAATAAAAAATATATTTATTTGTTCGAAAGTGTGATGTACTTTAGGGGGGGGGGGGNGGGGGGGGTAAAAAATGATCAACAATAGCGTGACGTAGTTTATAAACTGCCCCTAAAAAATATTTTTTATTTATCTTTTTTAATTGGAAAATCAAAGTATAGATAAATATTATATGAAATCATACTAAAAATATGTCACGCTCATAAAATCAAAGAATAGATAAAGATGACATGAAATCATACTAAAAATATGTCAAGCTCATAAAGTCAAGGTTGACCAGTGTCCATAGCAAGAGTTGAGTTCGTTGGCTTCCAGCACACAGTGGTGGGAGATGGACGCTCCCAGTTGTGAGACACTACAAGGTAAGGCCAAGTGGTCATCTTATAGCCACTCATTCTGAGGTTACAACCGTCGAGTCCGACATGACACAAGAGTTTGATAAACCATGATAATTATAACACAGAACACACTCTTAGGGGAGGCGGGGGTGGGAGGGTAAATGAATTAAAAACAAAACACGGGCGTGATCGTTGTCACGACTCAGTTCAAACTAATCACGTTTGATCAAGCCAACGTATTTGTGACATCCAAAGTCTTGTTTAGACGCTGTGACCGTCTCGCCTACAGCACTACTATCAGGGGCGAGTGTGCGTCTTTGCCGCCCGGGTTGATGCCTGATGCCAAGTTCATTGCCACCCCCCCCCCTTTATAAAATGTTATAAAGAAATGAGACTTTTTACTGCAAAGCTATTACAATAACATTACCATTATTCATCAGAAATATAAAAATAATGAAGATCTTTCCTCTCTGAATCTAAAGTTGAAATTTCTTACTTACCTGATAGCACTGCCGATATTAATTTTATCAGTTACATTATTTTCCAAAAAGCTAAAATAGACAAATTAGTAAATAGTAGATCGATGTAGCTCATCTCTCACAACTGGCATTACCTATGGCTTTTGTAAGAAGTATTCGAAGTTATATTATTATATTACCCAGGGTACTCTCCGGCTTAAATTACTTAATTAACTTTTAAAAGTCAAATGAGCCTTTGATTTATTCATTAATTTGCATAGCCCATGAGTTCAATAAATAAAGATAACAAGACAAATATCCACTCTGATCTTTCTCTGTACTGTAAGCCAAAAGACACTAATATCCCCATAATATAAGTTTAAGACACTAATATCCCCATATTATAAGTCTAAGACATGAATATCCACATATTTCTCCATATTTAAAGCAAATGCCATGAATATCCCCATGTTTATTCATATTTTAAGCCAAAGGGCACGAATATCACCATATTTTTCCCCAAAGGACACAGATATCTCCATATTTCTCCATATATTTAGGCAAAGGACACGGATATCCCCATATTTCTCTTATATTAAGCCAAAGAGTTCCAAACTCGACACATCGCTTCCATCCCCCAAGCCACTGTTTTGGTTTGTTCCTGGCGCTAAAAATAAAATCTTAAGGATACATTTTTTTTTCACGTAGGAAACGGAGCTAGCAATAAAATCACACGATAAATAGCCCACCTCAATGGCAGACAACCCTGCAAGGGTCAAGGGTTAATCTAAAAGTGTTGTCTTTCTTGAAATTGTTTTATTCACTTGAGTAGGATATGATAGAGAGTATGTATGGGAAGGAAAAGGTTAAGCCGATTGTTTCCTTGTCTAACAAAGACAGAATAAAATTATGGAATCCAATTACAAGAGAGAAAGGGAGAGAGAGAGAGAGAGAGAGAGAGAGAGAGAGAGAGAGAGAGAGAGAGAGAGAGAGAGAGAGAGAGAGAGAGAGAGAAATAGAGAGAGGGGGAGAGAGAGATTCATTCGATCCCTCTCAGGTATCTCGTTAGCCCTGAAGAAAACTCTAATTGCTATGTCCAGTGGTCCTCAAAGTACTGTAATAACGGGGAATCAGAAAAAGAATGATACACGATGGGTAGGCCGAGAGGGGGGGGGATATCGGAGATAACTAGATCACATTGTTTGAACTGAATTTGAGAGATTAAGACAGACATGAATTCATAGTTCAAAGGTCAGCGTTAATCTTTTTCTCATATCTGATAGACGAACATTGCTGTTAGAAAATACAGCCTCTGGCTAAGCCAAGCATGGCTAACTGATGAGATACAATATCTTGTTTCGATAAACACATAATAACTATTTTTTTAACATATAAACAAAACATTTTTATAAGGCCTTACAAAGTGGTGCCATAACAAAGTTGGACAGTCTCCTGTTTGAGACTCCCTGTATCTGAACTAACAAGCTGATGGGGATAGAGCTCCCTCCCGTGTCGAGCTAGAGGTCGCTAGAGGCCATGTCTATCATTTCTCCCCGAAATACGACACCACTGAACATCACGATTTGCGGATTGAAACATTTTAATATGCATCTTAATTAAAATGGTTAAATTCGTTTGGTTTCTGATTGAGACAATCTATTATTCAACAGTACACACACTCAAAACAGATGGGAATTAAATGAAATATTTATATTAAATATGAAACACACTAAAGTTGTAAGGTACAACGCGTTAAAGTGTAAAACATACTAAATGTTTTAAAGTAAACAGCCTAAGGTTATTGTGTGAAACACAAATTCTCTGGTGTAAAAAACACTCAACCTATGGATTAAAATTCCAAAAATATCTGGCATAAAACACATTAAGATTTTGGTGTGCAATACACTAAATTGATGGGGTGAAATACACTAAATTGAGGGTATGAAATACACTAAATTGAGGGTATGAAATACACTAAATTGAGGGTATGAAATACACTAAATTGAGGGTATGAAACACACTAAATTGAGGGTATGAAATACACTAAATTGAGGGTATGAAATACACTAAATTGAGGGTATGAAATACACTAAATTGAGGGTATGAAATACACTAAATTGATGGGGTGAAATACACTGAAATGCGTGTTTGAAACACACTTCAGCTTGCAGCATTAACATATTGTTATAACCTCTGTTATGGTACAAAGCTCTTTGTTCTATCTGCAGCACTAAGATATTGTTATAACCTCTGTTATGGTCCAAAGCTCTTTGTTCTATCTGCAGCACTAACATAGTGTTATAACCTCTGTTATGGTCCAAAGCTCTTTGTTCTATCTGCAGCACTAACATATTGTTATAACCTATGTTATGGTCCAAAGCTCTTTGTTCTATCTGCAGCACTAACATATTGTTATAACCTCTGTTATGGTCCAAAGCTCTTTGTTCTATCTGCAGCACTAACATATTGTTATAACCTCTGTTATGTTATAAAGCTCTTTGTTTCTGTCCGCAGCAAGCCCCAGCAGAGGCGAATCATGTTGTATAGAAGCCAGAACTACGTTACACGCCAGAGCAGCGCCGCCTCTGATTCTGTTTACGCCCTCAACGGAGTGGACCTGCCCCAAACCCGATCTAGCCTGGTACAAGGCGACGCCTGATGGTCACTGGGGCCCCCACCCCTCGAGCAAACTTGGGAGCCTCGAATGTAGTGTAATGAAGAGAGTCGGCTCGTGGCCTCTCAGAGTATAAAATGTGTTTTGTCAAATGTTTTATTTGATTTGTGATATTAGATCCGCGAGCTGAGTATTTAAACTTTGCTGGCAGAACGATAGTAAGTTGTTTTTTTTTCAAATCCCTGACCTGTGTTCTAAGATCTAACAATTCTAACTAGATCTAAATTTTAAGTCATACCCCACGACTTGGGTCTTTGGTCATCTTTTGGGATAGTAAGTCGTGTTAGAGCTTGCCTGTAAATTACATTTTGAAAGAAATGAATACATTGTGTGTTATTTAATGATAATGATTTATATTTTAAGCGAGATTTTGGTCCAAGGATTTCTCGGTACGGTGGAATATCTTGAAAAAATTGCACAGGCGTCTGATTTCATTTCAGTGAGCCATCGCCGAGTGGCTGTTTGCAAAGGGTTAAAACAATTCATGAAAATGTAAGCTTTGTATTCTGTAGCTGTCCATACTTTCGTTGTAATAAATTCCGGAAAACTTGAAACGCTAAAATATTTATATGCATGACCCAAACATGTCTTATAATGTGTGAATCGAAGAGGTATGTTCTCATAAGGCTCGTACAGCGATGATGTATGTTCTCATAAGGCTCGTACAGCGATGATGTATGCCCTCATTAATGGCTCATATATCGATGTGGTATGTTCTCATAAGGCTCGTACAGCGATGATGTATGCCCTCATTAATGGCTCATAGATCGATGTGGTATGTTCTCATAAGGCTCGTACAGCGATGGTGTATGCCCTCATTAATGGCTCATAGATCGATGTGGTATGTTCTCATAAGGCTCGTACAGCGATGATGTATGCCCTCATTAATGGCTCATATATCGATGTGGTATGTTCTCATAAGGCTCGTACAACGATGATGTATGCCCTCATTAATGGCTCATTTATCGATGTGGTATGTTCTCATAAGGCTCGTACAGCGATGATGTATGTTCTCATAAGGCTCGTGCAGCGATGATGTATGTTCTCATAATTACCATATCGATGGGGCATGTTCTCATTTGTGGCTCATACATTGATGATGTTTGTTCTCATATTTAGCACAAAGAAATTATGTAGCTTGTTATCCCAAGATTATAAAATCCCCGTTTTTTAAAACACGGAGGACAATATTTAAAGTTGTGTTTCGATCTTATTTTAACCTCCGGCTTACGATGATCCGAACTTAGACTTCGGCTCATCCAGATCGACGGTGTCCCGTCTATGTCCTCGTCAATAATCTATTATTGCTGTAAGACACTGAATAATTTTATCATGTCTCATTTGATGGGAAATACTGTAGCTTTTTGTATAAAACTTTGACCTAAACAATTATTTCAGGGGGGAAAAATAACAACTGTTTTCAAACCAAGGCTATGGGAGTAGTAAGTAGTCGATAACTTCACGCTAAAAGGAAAAGAGAATCAATCAGACGATTTAATCTGAAACAGCAGAACATCTGTTTATTTTGACCGGGGGAAAACTTCTGCCTTACATATTTTGACATGATGTGTTATGGTCAGATTTATGTGGCACGTAATTGGTCGTTGGTCAGTTTTGTACGTCATCGAAATCTAAAAAAAAACTGTTAAATAAAGTAAAGGATATGTGGAAAACATAATCATTTCTTTCAAATTAATACTTATAAAATTTAAAAAATAAGCAACATTTTCAAGATATTATTTTTAAATGACGTCATTATAAAGGAAATGATATGGAAATACACGTTCATTTATTTGATAATATAAGAATTAGATCTATAACATTAATACTTGGCCAATTATTTAGTCACATAAGTTATGATTTTACAATTAATTAACGTAAGAGTTTTTTTTATTGTATGCTTATAATTACTTTATATCTATTTGCGTATGTCTATAATAGGATGTCTCGTTTGAAAAATAATTCTTGAATATTGACTTTGTTGGTGTTTTGTTTTTGTTCTAATCATGAATTATGTATTTTGATACTTTTTTAAATTGAAAATGTCCATAATTATAACCCATAATTCTCATATTATTTGTTTGTTAATTAGCAAATTCCCATGCAAAGCCCTAATTTCAAATTTAATGTTACTATCGCATAATTTATTGTATGGACTTTCTTTCACTTGTATTTGTTTGTATCTGTGATTGATTCAGTGTAGTACCCACAACCCATCTTACTCCTGACATCACTATGACATGATTCTGTGTAGTACCCACAACCCATCTTACTCCTGACATCACTATGACATGATTCTGTGTAGTACCCACAACCCATCTTACTCCTGACATCACTATGACAAGATTCTGTGTAGTACCCACAACCCATCTTACTCCTGACATCACTGTGACATGATTCTGTGTAGTACCCACAACCCATCTTACTCCTGACATCACTATGACATGAATCTGTGTAGTACCCACAACCCATCTTACTCCTGACACAACTCTGACTCTGTCATCAATGATTTATTTGTACACAGTTCTTGGTGGAGTCCAAACAAGTTTATTCATCGTTTTCACTCTTTTAAACAATGTATAAACAAAATGAGATTTAAAGAAACAGGTTATTTACTACGTTTTTATTAACTCGCTTTCGTACTTTTTTGTTTGTTTGTCTTTTTGTCTGTGCTCAAAATTTCAGATAAATAAATAGATCTAAAGGTTTTTTTTTTTAAAAAGATTTTTTTAATAAACACGTTTTTATAAGTGGACAAAAAAGAAAAAACTAAATTACAAGTACTTTCATTTAATTTTACTAAAAACTTGGGGCGGGTGCTTCAAAATCCTTTTATAATTTTAAATACAATACAAAGATAGGGGTTTGGTATTAAAAAAAAATTAAAGATTTATAATTTAGAAGGCTAAAGAGAGATCTATAAGTGAGAGAATACGGGAACTGCACATATAAAACCTCATAGGCACCTACCCCGCGTTTTTAGTCAAATTAAATCAAAGTACTTGAACTTATAAGCTTTAATTTATTTTCTTCATTTTAGTCCACTTATAAAAACGTGTTGTTGTTGTTTTTAAATAATTTTTACCTATAGATATTTTAATATAAGTCTGCCTATATATATTCTGGAGTCTCACTGTTGTTTGTGTTATAAGCACCGTCAGATTGTTACAAGTTAGGTGGTTGGGGGGGGGGG
>MUZC01001522.1:337508-350438 GCA_002072015.1 Radix auricularia
CCCCCCCCCCCCTAAAAAAATAAACTTCTCGAGACAATAATTTAGAGACAAGCCAAATTCTCCATGAACCCAAGTGAAGTGTCCGAGTGATGAAGGACCAATGACCTCGTCATGGCTGACAATGAACTGGTTCCTCCCTTCTGCTCGCTTTAAAACTACAGAGCGGTGACATCATCAGCCTCACTTTGGGCATCTTTAATGGGCTTCTAAAATGAGATAAGCGCTCAACGATCCTCTCGTGGAATCGATTGACGAGCTCGTCTGGAGGGTATAAGAAGATAGAGAGAATGAGAGAGAGAGAATGAGAGAGAGAGAATGAGAGAGAGAGAGAGAGAATGAGAGAGAGAGAGAGAATGAGAGAGAGAGAATGAGAGAGAGAGAGAGAGAGAGAGAGAGAGAGAGAGAGAGAGAGAGAGAGAGAGAGAGAGAGAGAATCTGGGAAAAGGAGTAGGTCTGTGAAAGAAATTTATGCCAGGAAATGTCTGTAGTTCCTATGAGGTTTTACTGCATAGTAATGAGATCTGTAGATTTCTCGTGAGGAACAAGTGCATTCGGTTGACTTAAATGATTTGGTGGGTCTAATTGAGGTGCAAGACTTAACAAGATCGAGTGTAATCCGGATCAGTTAAGGAATGGCTGAAATCGCTGCAAGAAATTAATCCCGCCACTTTACCTTCAATATTCGCTGCATCACCTTCATCACACGCAGAGACCATTAAGTCACCTTCAGTACCCGCTAAGTCACCTTCAGCACCCGCTAAGTCACCTTCAGCACCCGCTAAGTCACCTTCAGCACCAGCCTCGGAAACTTAAATATATATTATATGAAGAAATACTTAAGAGTAAGCACCTTCCCCCCCCCACCCTTGCACACTTATTCTTAATTTTCACCTCCAACATTTTTAACATACTAAAACGCAGAGCCCATGAAGAGCCCTTGATATATTGACCTAATTAAGGGCATGCAAATTGTCGACGCTTTAAACTGTGTTTTTAATGTAGCCGTGGTCCCATATTTATTTCATGTATATAGCCATCAACTTCTTCTATCTCCCCAAACTTCATTCCTACTTATTCTTCCCATGTTACAGTTGTTTGCCTCTGGTTCCTTGGTTGTCAAATTTGATCACTAAACATTTGATGTATGTCAAACCCAATTCGTTTCTAGATGTATGGCTATCATATTTTGAGAACCTTTGATTTTGATCAAGATTGCGTTTTCGTAGAATTATCATGTAAATAGATGTTTAGAGGATATATGACGTAACGGGTGTTTGTCCATATGAAACTGGTGCACAGAGTGAGAGAGACGGGGGTTGTGAGGTGGTATGCCTGTAGGCAACATGTGTACAAATTGTTTGAGATAGAGTTTGAGATGGTGAGCGTCAATGCACGAGATGTGTACAAACTGGGAGAGTGAGGTCGAGTGGCGAAAATGAGTTGCACTTGTTTTTCAAAACAAAACAAAAAAACGGAGCAGTTCTGTTCCAACATTTGTGACTAATTGGTTTGAAATATTTCTGAATAAAAGTCTTTTTTTTTTTCCATTGAAAATTTGTTTTTCTTTTTATTTGTTAAAACTTACTATTTATTATTAGTATTATTATTATTATTATTATTATTATTATTATTATTATTATTATTATTATTGTTAAGGTAGCCAGTTTTCCTGTAAGTCGCATTTGGAGCTTTAGTTGTTATATTCCGACTTTTTAGCGCCTAAAAATCTTCTCAAAAGTCTGGGTATCGTCTTATCGTATTTGCACCTGTTCATACAGTACAGCACCCGTACCGTAATACAGTACAGCACCAGTACCGTCATACAGTACAACACCAATACCGTCATACAGTACAGCACCAGTACCGTCATACAGTACAGCACCAGTACCGTCATACAGTACAGCACCAGTACCGTCATACAGTACAGCACCAGTACCGTAATACAGTACAGCACCAGTACCGTAATACAGTTCAGTACCATTACCAGAAATAAGTACGGGGAAAAACATGGTTAAAACCTATATTTTAACAGGTAGAATAGAGGGTCTTCTTGCACGCCCGACCGACTTATACGTCAGGAGGTAGCGTAAATTTTACGACTTTTCTTTAAATCCTCCAGATGTATAAAATAATTTCTCTGCAATATTTCAATAAAAAGTCACGTGTCACGGGTTCACGGACGAACCGAGTTTTGTTTGCCTCCCATGTTGTAATGACAATGTGTTGCCATAAAGGGACAGTACAGCAGTCCTGAGAACCGGCTTTGCGAACCGACATTCTTTTGAACCCTATCAATTTTTCCGTTAACAATAATTCCATCGAAAGCGAACCAAAAAAAAATTTTTTAGTGATATTTTTTATAATAAAATTAGTTAATTTAACTTAAGATTTACAATATTACAAGGCGGCATGTATTTCCTCCATAAGTAGTCTGCGTCTTGATAAAATGTAGTATTTTCCGCCTACAATTTTATCGTTCTGCATATCGACAGGAGTGTCCGAGTATGTGAACTGTGTAAGCTTGATAGTTTTAAATCTGATAAACTGCTGAATAAAATCTATTCCAAAATTTAATCACAAAGTGCGCTAAAGTAAAGCACAATAATAAGAATATGTACATGCCGAATTTGCAGGTTGTTTTTTTTTTTTTAAGAATATGTATAATGGTAATAGTTTAAAAATAAAAATACTAAATTTCATATCATTATTTACTTGTGTATGCAATGTGCCTGGACAATTAACGATATAATTCTCATTTATTTATTTTTTAATTAAAATAATATCAAATGTTATTGAAAGTTGTTCAAGCTAAAAAATTAGGTATATTGCATGAATTACATGTAAGTATAGCTAGTTTCATTATTGTTACTTTTATTGGTATAGATTATAGATCGTAGTTAATGTAATGTATAGATTTATTTTGTTTTATTAGGGCACATTCCGAAAGGTTTAATAGTTATGGAGATTCATGGACTTAGGATTTATAGACTTCCGAGAGTTATGCACTCTTCAGGTTTTATAAACCCATCAGATTTATAGGCTCTTCAAATTTATTGACTACACAAATTTATAGTCCTTTGTGAGCGGCGTTTACCCTATAAATTTGTTGACAATAAACTAAAAAATAACTTCACAATGAAATGTTAACAGCATGGAAGAAAACGTGTGAGATTATCAACAGTTACCGAACTTTCAGAGTTTGTATTATCTAAGGGTGTTAATCAGATAATAAATTTGTTCAATGTTAGATTTCAGCATTGGTAGCTCGTGAATTTCATCCATCGGTACATGATTTTCAGCAGGGGCATTTCAAGCGGTTGCAGTTTTGTTAAATATTCTTAACAAATATTAGCGACCCTCGCAAGAGAAAATCTGGGACAAATAGGAAACAGAACTAGGTCACTAGTGCGGAGTCCGGGTGTATTTACTTATTCGAGACGTATTATCAAAATGATTTTTGTTGTTGTTGTTTTTTGCTCTACTTGCTGGACATCAGCTTCATGCGTTCTTGGACTCACCGGACCTACGCATGAATGTCAAGGTCGTCCCAGGCACAGCCTTGAGATAAAGATAAAACATGTGTTGACCTCAATTGTAACCTCTTAACACATTGATAGTAAATAGGACTTGTTACGCAAACGATTGTGTTCTAAAAATAGCTACTTGAGCTACGGGGCTATTCGGTGTTGATAAAAGGATTTTAGACTAAAAATATACCACGCACTCCGCACTCATAAACACAGCTAAAAATAGCACCCACAAAAACAGCTGCGGACACACTAATAAGCAGTCACAAACACACTCACAAACACACTCACAAACAAATTCACAAACACACTCACAAACATACTCACAAACACACTCACAAACACACTCACAAACATACTCTTAAACACACTCACAAACATACTCACAAACAATAGATAGACAGAAAAAAAATTCAAAGAAATAATGTTTCTTTACAATAATACTTTGACTTATGTACTTTATAGAGATATTCTTATTATTAATTATTAGTTGGATTTTTTCCCATTTTCAAGTAAATATTTAATTAATTTATTTAAATAGCATTTTTCCCATTGCGTATCTGGAATGCACACACAAAGACATTTCAAGAAAGAGAAGAAAAATAAATTATTTGGATTTCTTTGGCATTCTACAGATTAAAATTATTTTTTTTTATTACTACTGATAAGTAATGACATCAATAACTATAAATGTCTCATTGTTTATTTAAAAATTTTACAGCTTAATACCACCGACACTTAATAGTATTCAGCTGTGTATGAGTTTTACTGGGAGATCGTGAGAGAGTATGTCTCATTGAACCAAGACATTTGATTGGATCGCATGTTTAGAAGAAATACAGAAATAAATAACAAGGTTACTCAGCATAAAAACTATTTGAAAAAGGAAACGGACTCACACAAAAAAAGTCTCACAAACATCGGGACACACACATACATACACACACAAACACTCACACACACACACTAACTTCTGTTTTGGGTAGCGAAGTCAATAGTGCGCTCGCCTCAAAATCTGGGGGGGGGGGGGGATTCGAGCCCACGTAAAAGCAACTATGAAATAAGGAGAAATGACTAACCCTTAGAAAGTCCTCCGCTGACCTGGAGAGGGATGGGCGCCGCCAGTGTCTACCAAGCCAGAGATTGCTCTAATGGAAACATCAGAACCCCCTACGACCTCGAAAAAATGAGGTTATGGGACCCAAAAAAATGTGAATTGAATAGACGGTCACCCCGTAAATGTTTGTAATTCATGTGTTGTGACCAAGAGAACAAAGAGACTTTTTTAAATCCCTTATATTAACTTCACCGTCTTCTCTCTCTCTCTCTCTCTTTTTTTTTCTCTCTCTCGTTCTCTCTCTCTCTCGTTCTCTCTCTCTCTCTCTCGTTCTCTCTCTCTCTCTCTCGTTCTCTCTCTCTCTCTCGTTCTCTCTCTCTCTCGTTCTCTCTCTCTCTCTCTCGTTCTCTCTCTCTCTCGTTCTCTCTCGTTCTCTCTCTCTCGTTCTCTCTCTCTCTCTCGTTCTCTCTCTCTCGTTCTCTCTCTCTCTCTCTCTCTGTCGTCATCTCTTGGTCCCGCGGAAAAACAAAAGTAAAAAATGACCCACTTTTTATAATCCTATCGAGCTTAAATTATGCACATAGACTTGTGTCACCAAACCATGCATTGTATCCAAATTTCAGATCAATCAAAGTACCGTAATAAAATTAATGAATTTTTAGTTTATCTATAGATGGCATGAGTAGCCATCTAATATAATTGACCTTGTTTCGTTTTTATTAATTTTAACTGTAAATTCATTAAAGACCAGATTCCTTAAAGATTATTTATTGGTTCCGGTGGCTCAATCAGTTAGAAGGCTTTCATAATTCTCCATTACGTGATGAGAGGGATTCCTTTTTTCAAGCCTTGGTTATTTAAAGAGAGAAATTGTGCCAACTCTTAGAGAGGTCCTGTTATTGTGTCGCTTATCAACTGGAACAGAGATAAGACAGCGGCTATAAGGAAGGCAGCAGTTGACAAAGTCGTCATTGCTTTGTCGTGTGGACTGTAGGTGCAGACAAAAAGATGTCGTCTAAGATTTTCTTGTTCTTTGTGTTGGGACATTTGTACACGGCCGCCCTGGCCCAGACTCTACGTAAGTGTTTAAAGTATTCATAATTTTAGTGTCCAACTACAGGTAGCCATTTAACCTTCCATATTTAGACAAAAATAAACAGTTAAAATCTATAGTTTCGATATCAAAATATTCTAAGACTTACCTCAGCCGAAACAATATAGTTCGGATGTTAAATTGCAAGGCCCTATTTGTAATAATCAGTGAATCAAGTTTCAACATTAACCACTTGAAATTTAAACTTAAATTAAAACAAGACAAATAAATATGAAATTATTTGGGGCATTTTATTCTAACTTATGAAGTTACAAAGTTACAGAAAGTTACAGAAATTTACAGAAACTTACTTATCTATAACTTACTTTTCTGCAGCCGTGCTTAAGGTGGACAAGACAAAGATATCTACTTCCGGTATATCGTCTGGAGCAGCCATGGCCGTGCAATACCACGTGGCTTTCTCCTCCGAGATTATGGGCGTCGGCGCCATTGCTGGTGGTAGGTACAGGGCCCCATTACTGGGATAGGTACAGGGTGCCATTACTGGGATAGGTACAGGGTGCCATTACTGGGATAGGTACAGGGTGCCATTACTGGGATAGGTACAGGGTGCTATTATTGGGGGCAGGTACAGGGCGCCATTACTGGGATAGGTACAGGGCTCTATTACTGGTGGCAGGTACAGGGCGCCATTACTGGGATAGGTACAGGGCGCTATTATTGGGGGCAGGTACAGGGTGACATTACTGGGATAGGTACAGGGCGCTATTACTCTATTATTGGGGGCAGGTACAGGGTGACATTACTGGGATAGGTACAGGGCGCTATTACTGGGGTAGGTACAGGGCGCCATTACTGGGGTAGGTACAGGGCGCTATTACTGGGGTAGGTACAGGGCGCCATTACTGGGATAGGTACAGGGCGCTATTACTGGGGTAGGTACAGGGCGCCATTACTGGGATAGGTACAGGGCGCCATTACTGGGGGCAGGTACAGGGTGCTATTACTGGGATAGGTACAGGGCGCTATTACTGGGGTAGGTACAGGGCGCCATTACTGGGATAGGTACAGGGTTCTATTATTGGGGGCAGGTACAGGGCGCTATTACTGGGATAGGTACAGGGCGCTTTTACTGGGGGCAGGTAAAGGGCGCCATTACTGGTTTAGGTACACCAAATCTAGCAACAGGGCCTTATCTTACCAACTGGTTGTTTTAGTAAATCACAAAGGTTAGGCCTAGAGATTCACCCAAAGTATTCTAGCTTCTGACATTAGCTGTTTTCTAAGCTTCATATATCTACTACTAGCAATTTCCCAGCGCTTTGCTGCGGGAAGATGGAGTATTAGTGATAAGTGAGTGAGTGCATAAAAAAACTATATTTTGGACCCCAGCGCCTACCAAGGAATATTTTAAATATTATTTCACCTGCTGCCATCGTGGAAGTGTATTTAAAAAATCCCCAAAGTTTTATGCGTTACCTATTTGGGAAATAGGAAAAATAGTGCTTTTCAATTTGTATATAGCACATATTTGGAAAAAACACGTTTTTGAGGTCCCGCCCCAATGAGTGTCAATTAAAAATTATATTACGCTAATTTTCGTCGTGAAAGGGTACCCAAAAAACGTCCTTGAAGTTTTATGCTTCTACCTACATGGGGAATGGGAGAATTAGTGATTTTTACTTTTTATATAGTTAATATTAGGGAAAAACTACATTTTGGCCCCCAAGCCCACAGTAATGAATGTTTTAAATAATTGTTCACCTGCTACCATCGTGGAAGTGTAGTTAACAAAACCCCAAAGTTTCATGCCTTTGCCTATTTGGAAAATAGGAGAATTATTGATTTTCAAATTTTTATAGCACGTATAAGGAAAACACACGTTTTTAGGGCCCAGGGTCTCATGAATGTGCATTTAAAAATTATTTTACGCCAATTTCGTCGTTTTGTGGGTACCCAACAACTTCCGAAAATTTTATGTTTTTACCTACACGATGAATTGTGGAATTTGTGATGAGTCGGTTTTTAATATAAGAAAAAATTATATTTGGTCCCCCGCCCCCTGTGAGTGGAAATGTACCATTCTCTTTCGCCAACTTTCACTGGGAGATTGTACTCAACAACTTCCCAAAGTTTCATGCTTCTACCTAAATGGAGAATGGGGGAATTAGTGATGTGTAGTTTTTATATAGTTTATATAAGGGGAAAAAAAACATTTGGCCCCCCGGCCCCCCAGTAAGAGATATTTTAAAATATGTTTTCATCTGCTACCATCGTGAACGTGTAATTATCAATTCCCCAAAGTTTCATGAGCCTACCTACTCGAGAAATAAGAGAATCAGTGATTTTCAATTTTTATAAATCTCATATAAGAAAAAAAAAGTTTTTGGGGCCCCGGACCCCATGAGTGTGTATTTCAAAATTCCTTTACTCCAACATTTGTCCTGAGAGGTTACTTAACAATTACCCAAAGTTTCATGCTCCTACCTACACGGAAAATTGGAGAATTAGTGATAAGTCGGTTTTTAATATAAGAAAAAATATAGTTGGGCCCCCGGTACCCAAATAGAGGGAATTCTAACATTTTTTTGCCAATTGTTGGGAGCTTGTACTCAAAAAATTTCAAAAGTTTCATGCTTCAACCTATATTTGAAATAGGAGAATTAGTGATTTTCAATTTTTATATAGCTCATATAAAGAAACAAATGTTTTGGGGGCCCCGGCCCCATTAGTTGGAAATTTAACATTCTCTTTTACCAATTATCATCGGAAGCATGTACTCAAAAAATTTACAAAGTTTCATGCTTCAAACTATACGGCAAATAGGAGAATTAATGATTTGCAATTTGTAAATTGCTCATATAAGGGGGAAAAGGTTTTATGGGGCCCCATTATTTTTGGACTCCCGTACCTCTATGAGTGGGCATTTAACATTCTCTTTCGCCAATTATCATCAGGAGATTAAACTCAACAACTTCCTAAAGTTTCATGCTCTCCACCTACATGGGGAATGGAAGAATTTGTGATTTTTAGTTTTAAATTTGGGCCCCCAGTAAGAGAAATTTTAAAAATTATTGCACCTGCTAGCATCGTGAAAGCGTACTTATCAACTCCCCAACATTTAATGAGTCTACCTACTCGGAAAATAAGAGAATTGTTGATTTTCAATGTTTATATAGCTCATTTAATGAAAAAATCGTTTTCGGGGCCCCAGCCTCCATGAGTGGGAAATTTAATTTTCTCTTTTGCCAATTATCGTCGGAAGCATGTATTCATAACATTTCTTAAGTTTCATGCTTCTACCTACACGGGAAATAGATGAATTATTGGTTTTCAATTAGTATATAGCTTATATAAAGAAAAAAGCAGTTTTGGGGCCCCGGCCCCCATGAGTGTGATTTTCAAAAAAAAAAATTCGTCGATTTTTGTCGTAAGAGAGTCCCCAACAACTTCTTAAAGTTTCATGCTTCTACCTACACGGGAAGTTGGCGAATTAGTGATGTAGGCAAAAATGGTTTTGGGCCCCCGGCCCTATATGAGTGAGATTTTCAAAATACTTTAACGCCAATTTTCGTAGCAAGAGGGTACCCAACAACTTCCCAAAGTTTCATGATTCTACCTACACGGGAAGTTGGAGAATTAGTGATGAATCAGTGAGTGAGTGAGTGAGTGAGTCAGTGAGGGCTTTCCCTTTTATTAGTATAGATACATATATTTCATTTTGGGAAAACTTCATAAAAACAAAGCTATAAAAATTGTTGCCGCTCGTTACGAAAGACATGCATCTTCTGTATGGGGCCCATCAACCAAAGAAAATATTGATAAGTTAGAACAAATCCAAAAAAGAGCTGCCAGATTCATTACTGGAGAATATTCAAAACTGACAAGAGTAACACCATTAGTTAAATCATTAAACCTTGAAACACTATAGGATAGAAGAACCAAGAGTAAATTAATTAGTAATTATACATAAGGCAATTAATTCTAATTTGGAAATACAACACAAAGATAACTTAATACAGCCCTCAGATAGACATAAAGATAAAAACACCTCTCTTATTCTATATGCAAGAACAAACACATACACGTTTTCTTTCTTTCCGTCCGGTATTCGGGCGTGGAATTGGTTGCCTGAAGAAACCAGGAAAGCCAACACTTTATCATCATTTAAAACTATAGTAAGAATACAGGACTAAACACAAACCATAGAAATACGTAGGACGCAATAATCTTCTGTACAGAAGGAGCGTCTGTAACATATAAGATAAGATAAGACATGTTTACTGTTTACTTGCCATCCGCACGCCACCCCTCCCCTCTTCCTGACAGTTCCATTCCTGTGTACTCCTTCCGCTGCCTGTATGACGACACCCGCCCTGCTGACGGCCGTTGAGTTTCAATCTCTTACCGCCTCGGCACGTCTTTTCCTCAATATCGACTCAACCACAAACATGAAGAATGATAAGATCTGGATCTTTGCTGGCACACACGACACAGTGGTCAACCCAGGTGAGTGGTCTTAGATATTGATCGGGAAGGTAGGTGGCCTCTGGTTGCTTGGGTCCATGAAGTTGGCCCCAGGTAGTTGACCTCTGGTAGGTGGCCTAAGGTAAAGGTGGCCCCTGGTATCTGACATCTGGTAGGTGGCCTAAGGTAAAAGTGGCCCCAGGTAGTTGACCTCTGGTAGGTGGCCTAAGGTATAGGTGGCCCCTGGTATCTGACCTCTGGTAGGTGGCCTAAGGTATAGGTGGCCCCAGGTAGTTGACCTCTGGTAGGTGGCCTAAGGTAAAGGTGGCCCCAGGTAGTTGACCTCTGGTAGGTAGCCTCGGCTAGGTGGCCCCAGGTAGTTGACCTCTGGTAGGTGGCCTCTGATAGGTGGCCTCGACTAGGTGGCCCCAGGTAGTTGACCTCTGGTAGGTGGCCTCGGCTAGGTGGCCCCAGGTAGTTGACCTCTGGTAGGTGGCCTCGGCTAGGTGGCCCCAGGTAGTTGACCTCTGGTAGGTAGCCTCGGCTAGGTGGCCCCAGGTAGTTGACCTCTGGTAGGTGGCCTCGACTAGGTGGCCCCAGGTAGTTGACCTCGGCTAAGGTATAGGTGGCCCCAGGTAGTTGACCTCTGATAGGTGGCTTCGGCTAGGTGGCCCCAAGTAGATGGCACTAGGTAGGTCGGCCCACGGGTAGATGGCCTCAGATAATTGATAGCACACGTGTGTGGGATGGTTTGGTGATACTACGTGTCAGAGGCGTTACAGCTAATGTCTTGTAGGCAGGTGTTACAGAGACCAAGTATTTTTACACAAGTTGGCACCATATTGATTAGGACATATATATCGGTATCATAACAACGCCTTCAAGTTGCCGTGAATACAATTTGACTGCAAAAGTAAGCGTAAGACTAGGCGTAAGTTTCTGGCTACACTAAAGTTGGAATTCGACACTGCAGTGTACGTTTCGGAAAAAAAAATTGAGGGTAGCTATACTGGACAAGATATTTTTTCCCGAATGGTGTGCACCGCCGTGCACCACCGTTTATCACTTAGCAAGAGTAGTCATGCACACTATGTGATGTCATTTGTTTTTTTTCCAAAGCTACGGCAGCATACTAGTGGCAAATTCCGTCTCTAGTGTAGCCACTGCCTAAGCCTTGTCGAATAAATGTCACTGTTAAAGAAAATGGGTTCTCGGTTTATATTGTGTATTCGTGTCATATCTAGTGGTTTCAATTGTGTATTCGTGTCATATCTAGTGGTTTCAATTGTGTATTCGTGTCATATCTAGTGGTTTCAATTGTGTATTCGTGACATCTGTAGTGATATCCCCAGTATATGGAGAGTTTTTCTGAATATATCCCCAGTTAATGGAGAGTTTTTCTGAATATATCCCCAGTTAATGGAGAGTTTTTCTGAATATATCCCCAGTTAATGTAGAGTTTTTCTGAATATATCCCCAGATAATGTAGAGTTTTTCTGAATATATCCCCAATCCCCAGCTAATGAAGAGTTTTTCTGAATATATCCCTAGCTAATGAATACTTTTGTTTACCTTTTCCTAGCTGCCGGGACGTTGTTAAAGAACTACTACAGCCTCTATGTCGATAGTCAAAGTCAGATTAAACTGGTGGACAACATACCGTCAGCGCATGGACAGGTTTATCCACTGGATACTCCTCCCTCATTCCACTCTTATCTATCCACTCCCTCATTCCACTCTTATCTATCCACTATTGCACTCTTATCTATCCACTCCCTCATTCCACTCTTATCTATCCACTCCCTCATTCCACTCTTATCTATCCACTCCCTCATTCCACTCCTATCTATCCACTCCCTCATTCCACTCTTATCTATCCACTCCCTCATTCCACTCTTATCAATCCACTCCCTCAATCCACTCCCTCATTCCACTCTTATCTGTCCACATCCTCTTCACATTTAATACACTCTCATTATCCTACTGTAAATAGGTCTACGCCTTAGTCCCCTCTCTCTCTCTCTCTCTCTCTCTCTCTCTCTCTCTCTCTCCCCCCAGCTGTTTATATTAACAATTTTAATCTTCTAAGACATTAATCTCTAAATTTAAAAAAAGATATTATTTACTTCCCCACCCGATTATTTAAAAACGTATAACTCTAATTGTACCCTTTTTTTAAACTTGACAGACGTACAACAGATGACATGTAATTATGCTGTTTGCGTGCTAATTGGTCAAACTTGCTATAGTGTTCACCACACGTTACATCACTCATCATACCTCTATAATGTAATTTATTGAATGGCATAAAAGTTTAAGGACAAAAATGAAAGCAAACTATTGAAATAATTTTTAAAAATTCATTATCTATAATGTCTACTCCCTCCCCACACTTTTCCCACTCTCTCCCTCTCCTCCTTCTCTCCTCCGCATCCCCGCACTCTTCCTCCTCTCTCCTCCCTCTCCCTTCTGTCACTCCCTTCTCTGTTCCATGTCCCCTCTCTCTCCCACCTCTACCCTGTTCTGCTTCTCTCCTCCCCGTTCCCACACTCTTCCCCTCTCTCCTCCCTTCTCTCTCTCTCCCTTGTCTGTCCCATGTCTCCCCTCTCTCTCTCTCTCCTCTCCCTCTTCCTTATATAGATATTCTACCGTCCCCTTACTGTCATGATCTCTTTTGCTCAAACGTCCTTGTCGCCTCCCTCACTCTTTCTCTTTCTCTTTCTAAGCCGTGTCCTTCTCTCTCTCTCTCTCTCTCTCTCCCTCTCTCCCTCTCCCTCTCTCCCTCCCTCCCTCCCTCCCTCTCTCCCTCTCTCCCTCTCTCCCTC
>MUZC01001522.1:350716-397554 GCA_002072015.1 Radix auricularia
CTTTTATAACAGATCTAAGAACTTTCGATCAATTGGAATAAAAATTCTGAGAAGCAGAGATTCTTCGAAATCGGTCTATTAATTTATTTTGATTATCACCAACATTTTGATAGAAAAGCCATTTCTTAAAATGTTTAAATATGTAAGTAACTTGGAAATGAAGGCTAAGAAAGGACCAAGAACATTAGTTCCTTGTAAACCAATCAAATGTTGATTACCGTGTCATGTGAACCAATCAAAATGTTGATTACCGTGTCATGTTAACCAATCAAATGTTGATTACCGTGTCATGTGAACCAATCAAAATGTTGATTACCGTGTCATGTGAACCAATCAAATGTTGATTACCGTGTCATGTGAACCAATCAAAATGTTGATTGCCGTATCATGTGAACCAATCAAATGTTAATTACCGTGTCATGTGAACCAATCAAAATGTTGATTACCGTGTCATATGAACCAATCAAATGTTTATTACCGTGTCATATGAACCAATCAAATGTTGATTACCGTGTCATGTGAACCAATCAAATGTTGATTACCGTGTCATGTGAACCAATCAAATGTTGATTACCGTGTCATGTGAACCAATCAATTGTTGATTACCGTGTCATGTGAACCAATCAAATGTTGATTACCGTGTCATATGAACCAATCAAAATGTTGATTTCCGTGTCATGTGAACCAATCAAATGTTGATTACCGTGTCATGTGAACCAATCAAATGTTGATTACCGTGTCATATGAACCAATCAAATGTTGATTACCGTGTCATGTGAACCAATCAAAATGTTGATTACCGTGTCATGTGAACCAATCAATTAATGATTACCATGTCATGTGAACCAATCAATTAATGATTACCATGTCATGTGAACCAATCAATTAATGATTACCGTATCATGTGAACCACAAGAATGTTGATTACCGTTTTGCAATCCCAGGACAGAAATGTGAAGTAAAAGAAGAAAAAAGAAAGCTGCTGACAATTATGTTTATTTTTCAAGATACGTGTAGGCATTTTAAATTTTTTGTCATCCTCGTTATCAAAGTTCTTCTTTTTTTTTTTTTTTCACTTAGGAACCAAGCCCCACCTACGTAGCAACAGGGGAGGTAAGTATTACAGATAGAATTTCGGTTTAAGTTCAACTGTATGACATTCATTTAAAACTCTATTATCTTGACCATCTTTGCCTCAATTCCAGTCCAGTTATAAGTCTAAATGTTAAATATACTGTAGAATTTTACATCTATTAACACAAGAGCTGATTACAGAAACTCATGTCTGTTGGTGATCTTCAAAATCGTCTATGTGACCATGTGTTTTGCATGTTCAAAACATTCGAACGTATAATGTATTGTATTTTCTTTACTTGTGCAAGGTTGTTTTTCAAGAGTTTAATGTGTGAATTACTAAATGTATTGTTGGCGTTAGATATTTATCAGCGGATTCGACAAATTTGAAGATATTAGCTGATGTTTGGGACATCGATGCTAATTGAGGGGATCCATTTTTATTATGTGGGTGGGGAGGAAAAGAGTTTCCTCCATTCAAACCCCAGTGTTGAGAAAACAGTAAGAGGCTTAAAAGTACTGAGAGTACTGGCAGTTCTGAGAGACCTAGAAGAACAGAGAGTACTGACAGTACTGAAAGACCAAAAAGTACTGGGAGTACTGACAGTACTGAAAGACCTAAAAGTACTGAGAGTACTGACAGTACTGAAAGACCTAAAAGTACTGAGAGTACTGACAGTACTGAAAGACCTAAAAGTACTGAGAGTACTGACAGTACTGCAAGACCTAAAAGTACTGAGAGTACTGAGGGGCCGTTCATGTGTGACGTCACGGTGTTTTATGTTAAATTTTAATTATTTTGTTAATAAAAAAAATATTTTTGTACGACAGTGTGACGTTCTTATGGGGGAGGGGGGTATGACATTTGTAACAGTTTGTGACATTTGGGAGGGGGAGCTAAAAAATTGTAACCTACTTTATGGACGCCCCCTGAAAGTACTGAGAGTACTGACAGTACAGGGAGCACTTATTAAAGCAAGAGGCAGGGGAAGATAATTAATTAATTACATTGAGTCAACGCTTATTATTCCTAAATGGAACAATTACTTCATTTTTTATAGTTGCTCCAATTCGACCAAAGCGCTTACACATCTTACCTCGGGCACATGGACAACATAGCATACATCTACATACCAACTGGATGTAAGGATAAAACTAAAGGTAAGATTACCTAAATGACATATGACATTGAATGTACATCCCCACTGGATGTGAGGATAAAACTAAAGGTAAGATTAGTTAGATGACATATGTGACATTGATGTACATCCCCACTGGATATAAGGATAAAACTAAAGGTGAGATTACCTAGATGACATATGACATTGATGTACATCCCCACTGGCTGTAAGGATAAAACTAAAGGTAAGATTAGTTAGATGACATATGTGACATTGATGTACATCCCCACTGGCTGTAAGGATAAAACTAAAGGTAAGATTACCTAGATGACATATGGCATTGATGTACATCCCCACTGGCTGTAAGGATAAAACTAAAGGTAAGATTACATAGATGACATATGACATTGAATGTACATCCCCACTGGATGTAAGGATAAAACTAAAGGTAAGATTACCTAGATGACATATGACATTGATGTACATCCCCACTGGATGTGAGGATAAAACTAAAGGTGAGATTAGTTGAATGAAATATGTGACATTGATGTACGAACCAAGAGGATGTAAGTACATCACTAATAATAGTATTGTTTACCACATGTTAGAACTGAGTAGAAACTACATTACACTCACATATTGCCCTCTCTATTCTATCAATAGCTTGCAAACTTCATATCGCCTTTCACGGCTGTCAGATGGGAAGGTAAAAGTATTTTCATAGTACTTTTTTTTTAACTTATAACATTATATTGTGTAATAATATTATTAGGGTTGCGGAAATTAACGATTAATTTCTCGATTAATCGGTAAAAAATTTATCGATTAAAATTATCTTAATCGATAAAATGGTGATTAAACCGAGTGACGTTTTTCCGTCTATTTATTAATAAGTGATTGATTATTAATCATTAATAATTGTCTCCCTTTTTGAAGTACCAACTTCTCCAGTTAAAAAAAAAAGATTTTAAAAGATTAAACTTTAAAATAAGGTCTTTTTATAAGGAAAATGTTATAACAAATTTAACATTGCTTTAAGTTAATTAACAATGACAAGGTTTAAATTCGTTAATATTAAATTGAACTACTTATATTTAAATTTAAAAAATTTTAATTGCCTGTTTTTGTTACTTCCCTTGAAATTTTAAGTTTAAAAAATTATCGATTAATTATTCGGTAATTTTTCAAAAGTTAACGATTAAATTTAAATTAATCGATAACAGCCCTAAATATTATATATACAAATCATAAAATTATTAATTAAATATTTATATTTTATATATATATCTGAAAGTTGATGTGGGGTTTGTTATATATCCACATAAGGAACAATTACTCTAGTGACTTCAAGACGTCGAGTTGGTTGTCTATCATTATTTTGACCAAATGTTTGTCGGTTGTTGCAGGGAGCGTATCGGTGACGTGTACGTGAAGCATTCAGGCTACAACGAGGTTGGAGAGTTGAATGACATCATCATTTTGTACCCACAAGTCTTGGTGTCGGCCTTGAACCCCATGGGCTGCTGGGATTGGTTCGGTTACACCGGTATTTATTACGGTAAGCTTTTTTTTTTCTTCAAGTTTTTGTTTGAAATTGAGATTAATTTGAATCGTTTCGACTGACATGTGTTTTATTACCACGTTTTCATTATCTGGCTTTCGTCCTGTCCGCAAGATTTTAAAGTTTTCAATTAAACCACTTCTGATGGTCCTAGAGATCTCAAAATTTTACCACAGATTGATCTTGGATGACATTGCATTGCATCGAAATTTCAGATGGATCGAATGTACCGTAATTAAATTAATGCATATTTAGTTCATTTCTATATAGCATCTGCATCCATCTGCTATTGTTAACATCAAGTTGCCACAGAGTTCATCCCCGTTACCACATTTCCGTGGCATTAAAACGATGGGCGGGTGCTTATGAGGTGTTTGGTATAATAAATAGGGGTTAAAAAAAAAAGAGAGAGAGATTTTTGAAAAACACGTTTCTATAATTGGACTAAAAAGAATAAAATAAATTAAGACTTGTAAGTTCAAGTAATTTGATTTAAAATGACTAAAAACAGAGGGGCAGGCGCTTATGAGGTTTTACATATAAAGTTCACTCATTCTCTCACTTAAAGATCTCTCTTTTGTCTTATAAATTATAGATCTTTAAGTTTTACATTAAACACCTCCTAAGCGCCCGCCCAACATTCTAAGTCACATTAAATCAAAGTACTTGAAATTCAACTTATTAGTTTTAAATTATTTTCTACTTTTTAGTCCACTTATTAAAACTTTTCTTTTTAATCTTCTTTATAAACCTCTATGCATTTTCATTACAAGTCGCAGTGTAACTTCATCAACGGAGTAATTATTAAACTAGCTCTAAGAAGTGGAATCTTTGAGTGTTTTTTTTTTAATTACATTGTGGATCAATCATGTTTTGAGAACCGCTATGAAAATCAATTTGTCCCTAAGAGGTATTGGAAAAATCTTATTTTGGTTAGAGAAAACATTACACATTAAAGAAGAAAAGTGACTTGGAATCACATAAATTTGCGTAACTATTTAATGACAGAAGCTACAAAAGTTGACAAATAGCGAAGAAATAAATTTTTGACAGAGGCAGCGTCAAAGTTTTAGACATTCAAGTGACATCGATATCGTGACCTTGAAGTTTTCATAATTGGCGTGGAGAAACACAAAAAAAAATTAATTGATTCGGAGTTTTTTTGTGTGTTGTTGTTGGGTTTTTTATTAATTTTTTTTTTTTTTTAATTTTGCAAGAAAATTGAACTATCTGATTTATGAGGGCTTTGCTAAACATTTAAAAAAAATATTTTTCAGCATTCCACTCTGGCCCACAAATGAGAGCAGTACACGACATGATGCATCACCTCTCTGGCTAATGTCTACCAGACGTGAGATCATGTGACCACACGCCAGACTTTAACGCTAACCGTTCAATGAAACGACATTTTACGGTTGTTGATTGGCTGTTTTTTTAGTTCTTCGGTAAATATCCATTGTGATATCGACGATCATTAAAGACTTTTGGAATAAAAAATTAAATTGCTTTTGTTTGATAATTGCACGAACAAGGTGTGTTTAATGTAATTTTAGATTTGTTGAGTGAAATCCAAAGTCAGGCACGTGTAATGTGTAAATATTTTGAAACCTGGTCTCAGAAATGTTGTGAAATCTTTGACAAGAAATAAAATAGTTTAAATAGTTGCCTTTATGTAAAGAAATTTTGAATGCTTTCATAGGTGTTTTTAAAATTGAAGTGTATTAGTTCTGTTAATGGTGCCGTACTTATGTTAGTCGATTCAAATTTAATCACAGTCATTTTAAATAAGTAAAACCATTTTTTACATGTTGTATTGTCACCGAAAATATGAGAAAAATTTCAAGATCTATATATAATCAAAAAGTAGATTGTGTCTCTAGCTCTGAGCACCAAGGACCGTTGTTTTTAGTAACTGTTCTCCTGGGGCAGTTAATCCGTATTGCCTTGTTATAGCTTTAAAATAAATATCGTTTTCATTACAGTATAATTACTACTTCACTATTATGTTCTTCTATTTCTATCCTCTACGTTTGGTCTGTTTAGTAATATAACAAATAGAGTAAGTTACTCTTGTCAGCCCTTTATTGAATTTGCTCTATTTTGTCTTGTCTGTATGTGTATGTAGTATAACCTTGAGGCAGATATCATAGAAAAGAACACGTATAAAATAACTTTAATAGGGCGTGTCACACCATGGCGAAAATCTAAAAATAGAAATATCCGTGATAATCAGTTGGACAAGTTTCGTTAAGTTATTAATCAAACATCCGGGTATTCTGTTTGGACTTATCTCAACTGATATTTGTTCATTCTGCGCTACTCTGAGCCACTTCAGGGAACTTAACCAGGACCAAAAAAATTGTTTACCACTTTACTATACTTTAAAAAATGCAAACACATTAATACTTTTTTATTTAGATCTATGTGGGTTTTTTTTTAATGTTTTACGAAAACCTTGTCTTAAAAAATAACATTTCGTATTTATAAGTTACATATGACATTTTCTCTCAGAAAAATCAGAAAAATTATTTGGCGAAACTCTTAGTGTCCTAAATTAAAGTCTGTTTTACTCAGACCCCCCCCCCCTTTATCATACAAAAGACTGACCGGCTGTGTCATGTCTTATGTCAGGTTGTCATTCATTCTTTGAGATCAAGTAAATTGGGTCAAATTTCAGGCTCTCAGCACTAACACAACTACTTGCCCCATGTCTATTGTGACGCCGTGGTATTAGCTCTAACACAACTATTTGCTATTGTGACGCTGTGGTATTAGCTCTGATCTCCTGACATTCTTTTACGGTCCAGTTGTCACAAAGTGTCAAAACACTCACTGACCTTTTTCTCTTAAAACCATTGGTTCCGCTCCAATGAAGTTGAAAAGCAGGAGAGAAAGGGATTACGCCCTGCGCGGTTAACAAGTTCTTTCGGGAAATAAATCCTCAACATGTTGGAGAAAATCAGCGCTATGCAGTGGCGTCGCTAGGGGGTGCGGAGGGGGCGGGCCGCCCCGGGTGACACCATCAGGTGGTGACACCAGACCATAAAATTCTATATATTCCCGTTATTTGGCACTGGAAAATACGGAGGAGTTCTATGGATTAAATCATGAGGGGGGTGACACCATGAGCTACCACCCCGGAAGACACCATGAGCTACCGCCCCGGGTGACACCAACCCTAGTGACGCCTCTGGCGCTATGTAAAGTATGTGAGGTAATCGTCCATAGTTAGCGGTCTTATGTACAAATCTTTGTTTAGTATCTTTAAAACAGAGTTAGTTTTTTTTTTTCCAATAAAATTTTTTTGTTAAAGTTATTTGCTTTTTCAAATTGGTTTCACACCTTCTATTGGTTTCACCCCATCTATTTGTTTCACCCCATCTATTGGTTTCACCCCTTCTATTGGTTTCACCCCATCTATTGGTTTCAATCCATCTATTGGTTTCACCCCATCTATTGATTTCACCCCATCTATTGATTTCCCCCCATCTATTGATTTCACCCCTACTATTGATTTCACCCCATCTATTGATTTCACCCCAACTATTGATTTCACCCCAACTATTGATTTCACCCCAACTATTGATTTCACCCCATCTATTCATGTGAAGATCTGTAGCGGCATACACATTACGCTCACAAGTAACATTGAGTATTCGTCATACATAAACCTAAAATAGATTGTGATGTAAACAAAGAGTTGCGATAACGTATTTTCTAACGAACCGACCGCCTTTTTTATTATCAGAAGAACACTTTTACTATCAGTATCAGGGCTGAAGACTACAACCCGGGGTGTCTCTGCCTAAGGACTTCCTGATTGATGTCATATTTAGTCACGTGATGCGCTTTATATAGTGACATCATCATGCTGAGCTCATGGGTGTCCTCCTTCGTGATGGATGTTTGGGATTCTTGATGGTTGGGATCCTTGATGTTTGGGATTCTTGATGGTTGGGATCCTTGATGGTTGGGATTCTTGATGGTTGGGATCCTTGATGGTTGGAATTCTAGATGGTTGGGATTCTTGATGGTTGGTATTCTAGATGGTTGGGATTCTTGATGGTTGGGATCTTTGATGGTTGGAATTCTAGATGGTTGGGATTCTTGATGGTTGGGATTCTTGATGGTTGGAATCCTTGATGGTTGGGATTCTTGATGGTTGGGATTCTTAATTGTTTGGGATCCTTGTCGATTTTGACTTCTGTACAACATTTCGATAGTTTTCTTTCATACTAAAGATCTGGAAAATAACCTGTGGTTAAATCTGAAGAATGATAGTTGCTGAGACGTGAAACATGATAATGGGTGACACGGAAACGAGATAGTTGGTGAGACCTGAACATGATTATTGGTGACACTGAAACGAGATAGTTGGTGAGACCGGACATTTTTAGAGTCAGCATGTAATGAGATTAGATCAAAGTTGCCGGATATTGTGATCTAATATACTTTTGAATTTAAACACTTTTAACCGTTAAAACAGCTATAGAATACTACCTAATTGATTGTAATATTGATTTTATTTTCATTTGATTATTGATTAAAATATTTATAATTTTACTGATTGAATTTTGAGATGCAATACAGGTTGTAATACTGTACTGATTTTATCCTTTATTCTGATATTCATAGCAACTTTGCCGACATTTAATTGTTTTATTGTTGGTATCTCAAATACTCAGATGAGTTTGGTCTAATTAGGGGTGATTCAATTGACAAGACCACTGGTCCACTCCCACCCCTACCCCACCCCTTTCTTTAGATCACAAGCCATGTTCCCGCCATGTTCCCTCTGCCCTGAGTTACACGGTGTAGATAACGTAACGCTCGCCGTGTGACAACAAACAAACCAGGATCTAACTTTAGATTTGAGATAGTATATCGATGAGGGGACCATAACAGGATCCTATCCAAATAAAACTGTATTGTGCTGTTTGCTGTGACCAACGGGTGTGAAGTTGGCGTCTCCTCATAGTGGTGTAGCTAATACAGCAGCTTAGATGGTTCGGTCTGCTCAGACTGTGAATAGCACTACAATAATATAATATTTGACTTGCCAGGTATGACTTCCTGTTCTTCCAGCTGGCCAACATCTTGGTATGTGAGTCGCAGATAAGCCTGGCGAACACGAAAAACGTGTTTTAAAAATAAGGTTGTCATATCGTTTCATAGAGATTAGACATTGTGTAAGGAGTTAGTGTGTTTGTAGATTTTTTAATAGTTTTTTTTTTTTTTTGTGTTTTATGTAACAAATCTACTGCACTTGGAATTTTTACCATTGGTCTCTTTCGTGAAGGAATACAACACAAGTCATAATCGTTGTAAAGGGTGTAACTATAAGCTATTTACGTTCAGCTCAGCTCTGTTTGAAACCACGTCGCTCAAGTAAATTCCTAAACCGTGATACAATTTTACAAAGTGGACGTTCCTTAACATGGTAATAGTGCCACTAATGGCTAATTATTAGATACCTAAATTTTAAAAATAAGCATTGTCTGTTATGCATTAAATATCTTTATTAAATCTTATGTAATTTAACACACTATTTAATATCTCATACGATTTGCAGGAACGATAAAAATTTTAGTTATATACAAATTATTAAACTGAAATGAAAGATAGAAAAAATTCACAACTCTGTTGCAAGTTACACTTTTCTAAGGGGTTGTGTGAAACGGAGGGGTGGAAGGTTTTAGCTATTTAAGGCAGGGATTCTCAAATGGTGGATGGCTTTAAAGTTGCAACAAAATTTGTGATCTTTTACAACAGCCGGGGTGTCAGGCGAGTGTAGTAAATATAAAAAACGGAATCTTTGATGAACTAGAAACGAATCAAACTTTCAAATCACTTTAAAATCATAAACATGAAAAATCCTTGCTGAAAATTCACGTGATCAATTGTTTTGGAAAGGTTTTGAATCCTTACTTTATATTTTTATAATAAATTTGAAATCAAATATGACCTTGGAAATTTTTGTGTTTCACAAATGTGATCAATGTGATAAATTTTTATTTTATTTTGATTTCTTTGGATGATACTAAGAATTTTTGGACACAATATTTCTGAAAATTCTGTTGCATACACTCACCAGGCTACGGGACTACAAAAAACGTGCCAAGAACCAAGGGGAAAATGTTATTTATATAAAATGATTGAAAGTGTATCTTGTTTCTAAAGAAAGCGTATTGTTATGATCAAGTAACTTACTGTGCCCTTCTACTTGTAGTCAACGTTGAAATTTAACGCATTATTTCACAAGTGTGGAGTTTCGGCCTCTGGGTAAATCTGAGCTTTAGCCCGGAAAGTAACCCTAGTAAAATCAAGCTCAGAATTCATTCTAAAATCTTCTTATGAGATGTGACCAGATTACCAACTTTTATATTTGGTTTTTCATTAAACTTTCAATCAATTTAATAACACACGGCTAAAACTTTCCTGTGGTCACTTGAAGCTCCAGTACCCAGGCCAGGGATATGAATAAAATCTTGACCCTTCGATCTCTGTGCGTCAAATGACGCCTCGTGTCAGCGTCTACCGGACCAAAGGACAGCGTCACACTTCTCTGCGATGACTCCACCATCAAACCCCATCATGCTATCTCTGGATCACATCTTCACAAACTGCGTCGTTGTGTCAAAAACTCTTCGTGGATGCTGTGTCATCTTCTCGCTTTTCTTATTGTTCAGCTGTCAGTGGCCCAACATTCACTGTGCCACAATAGACAACAACGAAACAAACAATGGGTAAGCCTATACTGTTTAGAGGTAGTTGTTTGTTGTTTTTTTTTAAATATTTCTTAAGTCGGAGACTGACGAAATTACTAAAGACCGCCCAGAAAACACTATGCCCAACAAACAATTTGCCCCACAGACACTGTGACTCACAGACACTGGTTCCCTCATACACAGTGCCCCGTAGACACTACGCCCCTAAGACCGAGCCTCGAAGATTCTATGCCTAGCAATGTCCAAATATAGAGCTGACAATTTCATAATTTTTATTTGTTATAATAAATTAAACTCAGATTATGGTCCTTCAAAATTAAACTCGAACATATTAATCTTATTTATTACAGGAGCTCCTTCTATACGGAAGATTTTGACTTGATTTATATAGATTTAAATGTTGATAGTGTGTTGGTTTTCTTGGTTTTGATCCAAATATGAAGACTTAGAATTTGTACAAATATGTATGGTCTATGGGACTATTTACATTAGAAATTAATTCAATGCGCCACATACTACAGCAGTGATGTTAAGTTATTTCTCTTTATACCATGTTAGAAGAAAGACGCACTAATAAATAATAGGGGGCAAGACTCTAGGCTCTCCACAATGGAATGAAGAATACACGACACATATCTTATCTTATCTATACAGACGCTGATTCTATGCAGAATGATAATTGCCTCCACACTCCACAGACCACGAAGGATGATCTGTTGGCAAGTGAGACGGCGTTAACAGGCCACGGCTATGAGGGCTCCACGCATTACCCAGCCGCCTAACTAATGTTAGTTACCCATTCGGAGCTGGGTGGACTCAGGGACGCCCTAGGCCTCGGGAACAAATATTTGCCTTCGCATGGATTCAAACCCGTAAACATCGGTACGCTAGTCGAGCGCGCTGCCACTCGACCACCGTGCAACAGATGGAGATTTGTAAACTGCGCACGCTTCTAACAATGTCTCCCAAGAGCATCAAGCCGAACGTATTCAGTAATCGGGAATCATGCCAAGAAACTATTTTCGAAAGTGTGAAACGTTTGAAGGAATAGACTAGAATCATATCAAAGTCAACAAAAGAAAGCTGACTAAATCCGGTCTTCCGTTTTCTTAGAAAGAGACTCGTTTGCTACGTAGAGCAAGCAGGATGTCAAGCACTGTTTTTATTTCAAATCGTTTGGTGTTTTAAAGTCATGAAAGTAACGCCAATAGTTGAGTAAACCTCAATAGTACATGAGATGTTACAGGAATTAAAGAGGCACAGGCAATTTGTTTGTAAGACCGATACATTTTCAGCTTTAATAAGACGAAATATATATCTAAACGTTTCGGTAGATAAGCACGAAGTTTTAGGGTGTTTCCAATTGTAGTGTAGATAACATATATTATAAATGTAATTTAATCTATCTTGTCTATTTGTATTGATGAAGGCATTTTCCGAAAAGCTAACACGTGTGTACCGTATTAAAGATAACAAATAAAATCGTTTTATTTACACAAAAACTGTGTGACTTGTTCAACTTATTCACACGCTTTATCGCAGTCCAATTCTGCCTAACGACACGTGAAGTCAAGGACCAAAATCAGCTGACACTGTACTGGGATGAACCCCAGCGATGTCTCACCTATGACCAACACCGACCAGCTTTGGTGGGGACATTGGGGCTTCCTTCCTTGCCGTGTCCAAGAGGATCATGACTATCCTACTACTTGATTACTTTCTATTGATTCAACTAAGATCCGCAAAGGTCATCGTGTTCCTCTTAAATGAAGAATTGAAGATTTAAAATATGTCTCTTTGTTTTTAATTTATTTATTTTTTCCTTTAAAGACGACTCAACAACGAAAACAAAATAAACAATTTTGAACGGACGAGACACTAATATGAAGAGTATCGACAAGATATAAAACATGATGACGTTCCGGAATTAAACACTTTAAGTCAACTTAGAAACTGAAGCCGAGGAGACTTAGACCCTATAAAACAAACTTGAGAATCTTTTGAAATTATCTCTAAAATTGTGACCATGGCTTGACTGGTTTGGGGTGGTGTTATAAAAAAAAATCATTGGTAAAACAAGTTGAGAATAAATGTATCTATTAGGCTATCTAAATAAACCCCGAAACAAGATACTTTGACAGTTGGTGCCGATGCACTTAATGCGGAGACACTTGATTCCAAGAAAGTTGATGTCGAGACAGTCGATGCCAAGACAGTCGATGCCAAGACGGCTGTTTTTAAGACAGTTGAACAAGGGCACATAACCCATAAATGTTCAGCATGTTTCAACAATTTAAGGGCAGGCTTCTTTTCAACTTTTAGTTCTCCAACAAAACTTGTTCAAAATTCCTGCTGACGTGATTGTTTCTGATTTTGGAACCCTAAAAATGTCCCATCATAAGATAAAAGTAGCATCGCTTAAACCAAGAAAATATATATAATAGTATTACTTTTTTTTTAAAAAAAACTTCAAAAATACACAGTAAATGTAAGATTACTTTTTATGTCAAGAAAAAAAAACCAAGTAAAATTATTATATTTGTTAAGTCCTTAATTAAGAACTTGATAAAGTACAGATAATCATTAAACCCAAGAATAAAAACTCAGTAGACACAAACCCAGTAGACGTAAACCCAGTAAATGTAAACTCAGTAGACATAAACCCAGTAGACCTAAACCCAGTAGACGTAAACTCAGTAGATGTAAATTCAGTAGGCGTAAACTCAGTAGATGTAAACTCAGTAGACGTAAACTCAGTAGACGTTAATCCAGTAGACCTAAACCCAGTAGACGTAAACTCAGTAGATGTAAATTCAGTAGGCGTAAACTCAGTAGATGTAAACTCAGTAGACGTAAACTCAGTAGACGTAAACTCAGTAGGTGTAAACCCAGTAGACGTAAACCCAGTAGACACAAACCCAGTAGATGTAAACTCAGTAGACGTAAACCCAGTAGACGTAAACTCAGTAGACGTAAACCTAGTAGACACAAACCCAGTAGATGTAAACTCAGTAGACGTAAACCTAGTAGACACAAACCAAGTAGATGTAAACTCAGTAGGCGTAAACTCAGTAGACACAAACCCAGTAGACATAAACCAAGTAGACGTAAACCCAGTAGACGTAAACCTAGTAGACGTAAACCCAGTAGACGTAAACCCAGTAGACGTAAACCTAGTAGACGTAAACCCAGTAGATGTAAACCCAGTAGACGTAGTAGACGTAAACCCAGTAGACGTAAACCCAGTAGATGTAATTGATGTAATATATTTGTGTTTCTTATTTCAATAGGACAAAGACCACAGCTCCGCTGGATAAAGGTAAACTTGTTATGTGTCGGTTCACGTATTGATCTTTGTTGATGTGGATACAAAAGCTGTGCGTGTAAGACTGGGGCGTGTAGTTGGTGTCAACTGTTTCAGGTGGATAACTGCGTGTATAATCTATATGTGCATGTGTGCGTGTAAGCCTGGGTAGTTAGTGGCTGTGAATTATTTCAGTTGGTTAAATTCATGTTTGTGTTTGTTAACGATGAAAAGTTAAAATTAGTGTTGTCTTAGTCCGGCCCGAGGGCCAAATCTGGCCCGCGAAACAATTTTAACTGGCCCGCGGCATTATCTGAAATAAATAAATTGACTGACGTATTAGTTCTTTAATAATATTATGTTGATAATAAAAGTTGAAATCTTGTACTGTTTTCAGTACGTCAAATGATGGCGAAAATCGATAATATTGTATTGTGTACCAGTTACTAGACTTTCAGTCTTAAAGACCAAACAATGGGAACGAAGTTAGTTGCTTCTGTTTATTTTGCTGTCAATGACGTTAATTAAACAATCTCTATATTTATTACTGATTGTGCTCCTTCAATGACTGTTGAGTACAGTTGACTAGCAAAACGTTTCCATGTCAAAGTCAGTACAGAGGCTGGCAAAGATTTTAAACTTCACTGTTTCAATTACCAAACAAATTCTTTCCGTTAAACACCCTTGATGTGATCTTGTTCTTAACCCAGTGATAAAGGCTATGAACTCTATTCGCTCTAAATCCCTGTTTCACGGCAGTTTCAGAAGTACCTTCTTGACATTCACGGGGAATACGAAGACGTGTATCACAATGGTATAAGACGGCTCAGTCGGGGTACAGCTCGTAAGTGCATCTACGCCATTTAAAAACAAACTGGGCAATATAAGGGAGTTGAGAAACACCCAATTCCTGAAATATCTGATACTGATTGGCTGGAAGATTTTGAATTTTTAGATGATGTGACAAGCCATCTAAACGTGCTTAACGCAAGTCTTCAAGGGCACAATGCAGTGTTAAGCCAATTATATTCACATATCAAGGACTTTGAGAACAAGCTGCAACATTTTCAACGGCAACTGTTTCAAATACAGCCTAGTACCACACATTGCTACAGGAAATTGTGACAAATTTTCCAGAAAGAAGCTTCAATGAGCAAATGCAGAGGTATGTTGCAGATATCACATCCCTGGCTGGTGAATTTCAAAGGCGCTTTCGGGCCTTTGAAACTATTGAAATGGAAATCATGTTTTTATCTGTGATCATACGTATCAAAACCAGTGGCATTGAGCCTGACCTCTCCTATTTACCGCATTCAAGATCTCAGTTTCACATAAAAATTTTGCAATAAAAACGTCTCAACTATGTCATTTTTTATAATGTTATTTTTAGGGCTGCAGAAATTATCTATTAATTTCTCGATTATTCGTTTTAAAAAAATTAACGATTAGATGATTTGTTAACGATTAATCGACCCATCACTTAAAAATTATTGGAAGTCAAAAAGTAAATTTAAAAAAAAAAAGTAAAGAAGATAGCGCCGATAAATTACACATTTCCTGACGATTACACAAACACATTGGTTTTAAAATATTGACTGACGGGAAAATTCAAAATGTTGATAAAGTTTGCCTACCATGGTTTTAACACTTCGCTTCTTATCAAACCAAATGAAAAGCGTATAAAGCTAATGACAGTAATAGAGTCTGAATGAGAGACAGAAAATGACGACAGCTCTTCTCATGAATTACTGCGTTACAAAATGGAGATTAAAGTTCCTGAATCCATTATCCCTCGGCAATGGTTGAAACTTAATGAACACCGATATTCGATAATGACCCTTTTGTGCATACCAGTTACCTCAGTTCCATGTGAATGATTGTTCAGCTCGGCTGGTTATATTGTCAATTGGACCCAGTGTTGCGAAGTCGGGGGAAATTTCCCTAATCGTGGGAATTTTTGAGCCAAATTTTGAGAAATGGGAATTAGGGAATTTTTAAGGATTTTGCCTAAAAAATGGGAATTTTTTACATTTGACCAATATTAAAAAATTAAATACATTCTTGAATGAAAATAAAGTGAAATAAATTTAAATATGCTCATTTTCAAATAAGAAATACTTGTGTTTTGATGTGGTGGGAGGCTCTTTGACCTAATGTTTGTTTATTTTTAGCGTGTCTAGGTTTTTTTTTCGCATCTAGGTTTTTTTCCAGACGTTTTGGCAAGGTTTTTCCCAACATTGTCACTGACAGTGGTTAGATTGTGTAAATGTATTACTATTAAATAATATAATTAATTAGTCTGAGCCCGAATCATCATAAATTAAAATGTTTGTTACATATATAGGACCAAATCATTAATACATAGTCTATGTAAATATATAACAAACCATGTAACCATGTATGATTGATTCATTATTAATAAATTTCAAAGCATTCATTAATATTTTTTTATCAATCACAGACAAATTTAAATTACAGGAGTATCCAAATAACTTTTTAAAAACTTCATAATGTTAAAATTTAAAAGTATAATCTATATTTTGGCTTTGTAGCCAAGTTGTTAAATAAAAACGTACTCTATTAAGAATTGCCTTAAAAATGCAGAAATATTTATTATTTTTTAATTTGGAAGTCCAAAGTCATAAAAATGAATGCGAAAGCATCTAATTGAAGTTGCCACTTTTCAGGTTTTTGCCCACGTTTTTAATGCATGTGGGAATTTTTAGCCCAATTTGGGAATTTTTTTACTCCTGCCTGGGAAAATCTGGCACTTAGACTTCGCAACACTGATTGGACCCGCCCATCACTTGAAACAAATAATGTCAACACACTTGTCTTTTTGCGTAGTGGGTTAAAAGATGACATCATAAATTTTAATTTTCGGCTTTAATAGAAATTAACGAAATCGTTAATTTTTCAAAAGTTAACGATTAAGTTTAAATTTATCTCTAACAGCCCTAATTATTTTAATCCGGCGCATGCATATCTTTACTTCAAAAAATATGGCTCGCCATACAAAAAGTTTGGAAACCCCTGGTTTAAATCAATGATTTTTTTTAAAAAAAAACTGATGAAACACGGTGGCCAAGTGTGTATGTGTGGATCATTTCTGTAATATTCCACAGCTAGCAGCCTTGTCATGTTATTTCTTATGCATTTAACATATGATTGGTGGGATGGTATTAACATAATATATGGGATGCTATTAATGGCTGGGATGGTATTAAAAGCTGTGATTATATTAATGGCTTGGATGGTATTAATGGGTGGGGTGGTATTAATGGGTGGGATGGTATTAATGGCTGGGATGGTATTAATGAGTGGGATGGTATTAGCATAATGACTCGGATGGTATTCATGGATGTGATGGTATTAACGGGTGGGATGATATTAGCATAATGACTTGGATGGTATTAATGGCTGGAATGGTATTAATGGGTGGGATGGTATTAAAAGCTGTGATTATATTAATGTCTTGGATGGTATTGATGGGTGGGATGGTATTAAAAGCTGTGATTATATTAATGGCTGGGACAGAGGCGTCACAAGGGTTGGTGTCATCCGGGGCGGCAGCACATGGCGTCACCCCCTCATGTCTTAACCCATAAAACTCATCCGAGTTTTCCAGTTTCAAATAACAGGAACATACAGAATTGTACATTTTGGTGTCACCCCCCTGATGGAATCACCCGTGGCGGTCCACCCCAACGCACACCCCTAGTGACGCCACTGGGCTGGGATGGTGTTAATCGATTGGGTGGTATTAAAAGATGTGATTATATTAACGGCTGGGATGGTATTAATGGGTGGGATGGTATTAAAAGCTGTGATTATATTAATGGCTTGGATGGTATTGATGGGTGGGATGGTATTAAAAGCTGTGATTATATTAATGGCTTGGATGGTATTAATGGGTGGGATGGTATTAAAAGCTGTGATTATATTAATGGCTGGGATGGTATTAATGGATTTGGGTGGTATTATGCCTGGGTCTGGATAAATGGATGTGATGGCACTAATGTATGAGATGGCATGAATGGCTGGGAGGGTATTAATGACTAGGATGGTATTAATGGCTAGGATGGTATTATAGACTAGGATGGTATTAATGGCTAGGATGGTATTATAGGCTAGGATGGTATTAATGGCTGTGACTCTATACATGGGATGGATGGTATCAATTTTTGGAATGGTATAAATTGCTCAGATATTATCACCATGACGAAGATATAAATTCCTATAAAATTGTTTTGATGTGTGACGTAAGAATATCAGAAAATCAAAAGAGAATTTGGTGTTTTAAAAAATAAAATTCATTGCTTTCGATTTTCATCAGACTTTAAACCACTTACAACCTGGTCACTTTTTTTCAGACCTCGTCATTGTCCTGTCCTATGGAGCACTGTTCGTGGTGGCCATGTTTGTATTCGTCATCATACTCTGTATACGAAATGGTTGCAGGCCAAAATATTCAAGGTGAAGTAGATATAGCGTTATGCCAACATCTAGTACACACCAGCTCCAAGTATTGTTTGGTGCTTGTTCTTTTCTTTGTTAAACACGGCACACAACAGCCCATGCTTGTGGCACTTGTCCGACTGCTATGCTTCAAAAATGCCGCTGTTATAATAATGTGTCGTGAACAAAATGGGAGGGAGGGCGAGATTGCAATCAGGCTTATAAATTAGTAAATGGAAAAAGGGTTTTGTTAAGTCCTTTCAGGCTAACTCGTACCCTATTTACATGTTTTCCATTTACTAATGTGTCATACATTTAAAACTTCTGATGAATAGTACTAGTACGTACTATTTCAGACTGTAAATAAAGATATATACTAATATACACAATTGAGCCAAAAATTAGTCATACCACAATATGGATAATTTCTCTCGTTAGCATAACTGTCACAAGCAAAACGTGGCTACCATATAATGTTACTGAATCACACATAATGATACAAATACAACACAACGCTTGTAATACCGTACATGAATTCATTGATTTAAATTCTGTTTCCAGGCTACTTACCGTCAAACCAGCCACCAACAATGTAAGATTGAACTGAGGTCTGTCAAACCAGCCACCAACAATGTAAGATTGAACTGAGGTCTGTCAAACCATCCACCAACAATGTATGATTGCAATGATATCCCGTCAAATCTAGTTGAAGCCTTTTGATCTGATGATGTTCCAATATTTCAATATCTGTTCATCAATATTTATTTGTTGTTTTACTATTATCATGTTTATGAGCTAGTGTGGTTGATAAGCCTAAAATGTTAAGAAATTCTGACATTAATGAAGTGACAATGTGAGTAAGATGCCCAGTAAAGTAATATCATCAAATAGAAAAAGTATGACTGTGATAACTTTGACTGGTAGAGAGAACACGATGTCCACTGGGGCAGCTGATAGTGAGAACACGATGTCTTCTAGTTTAGGGCAGCTGATAGTGAGAACAAGATGTCTTCTAGTTTAGGGCAGCTGATAGTGAGAGCAAGATGTCTTCTAGTTTAGGGCAGCTGATAGTGAGAACAAGATGTCTTCTAGTTTAGGGCAGCTGATAGTGAGAACAAGATGACTTCTAGTTTAGGGCAGCTGATAGTGAGAACACGATGTCTTCTAGTTTAGGGCAGCTGATAGTGAGAACAAGATGTCTTCTAGTTTAGGGCAGCTGATAGTGAGAACACGATGCCTTCTAGTTCTATGGCAGCTGATAGTGAGAACAAGATGTCTTCTAGTTTAGGGCAGCTGATAGTGAGAACACGATGTCCACTAGGGCAGCTGATAGTGAGAACACGATGTCTTCTAGTTCTATGGCAGCTGATAGTGAGAACAAGATGTCTTCTAGTTTAGGGCAGCTGATAGTGAGAACACGATGTCCACTAGGGCATCTGATAGTGAGAACAAGATGTCTTCTAGTTTATGGCAGCTGATAGTGAGAACACGATGTCCACTAGGGCAGCTGATAGTGATAACAAGATGTCTTCTAGTTTAGGGCAGCTGATAGTGAGAACACGATGTCCACTAGGGCAGCTGATAGTGAGAACACGATGCCTTCTAGTTTAGGGCAGCTGATAGTGAGAACACGATGTCTTCTAGTTTAGGGCAGCTGATAGTGAGAACACGATGTCTTCTAGTTTAGGGCAGCTGATAGTGAGAACAAGATGTCTTCTAGTTTAGGGCAGTTGATAGTGAGAACAAGATGTCTTCTAGTTTAGGGCAGATGATAGTGAGAACACGATGTCCACTAGGGCAGCTGATAGTGAGAACACGATGTCCACTAGGGCAGCTGATAGTGAGAACACGATGTCCACTAGGGCAGCTGATAGTGAGAACAAGATGTCTTCTAGTTTAGGGCAGCTGATAGTGAGAACACGATGTCTTCTAGTTTAGGGCAGCTGATAGTGAGAACAAGATGTCTTCTAGTTTAGGGCAGCTGATAGTGAGAACAAGATGCCTTCTAGTTTAGGGCAGCTGATACAGTGAGAACAACATGCCTTCTAGTTTAGGGCAGCTGATAGTGAGAACACGATGTCTTCTAGTTTAGGGCAGCTGATAGTGAGAACAAGATGCCTTCTAGTTTAGGGCAGCCGATACAGTGAGAACAAGATGCCTTCTAGTTTAGGGCAGCTGATAGTGAGAACAAGATGCCTTCTAGTTTAGGACAGATGATACAGTGAGAACAAGATGCCTTCTAGTTTAGGGCAGCTGATAGTGAGAACAAGATGCCTTCTAGTTTAGGGCAGCTGATACAGTGAGAACAAGATGCCTTCTAGTTTAGGGCAGCTGATAGTGAGAACAAGATGCCTTCTAGTTTAGGGCAGCTGATAGTGAGAACAAGATGTTTTCTAGTTTAGGGCAGCTGATAGTGAGAACAAGATGTCTTCTAGTTTAGGGCAGCTGATAGTGAGAACAAGATGCCTTCTAGTTTAAGGCAGCTGATACAGTGAGAACACGATGCCTTCTAGGTTAGGGCAGCTGATAGTGAGAACACGATGTCTTCTAGTTTAGGGCAGCTGATAGTGAGAACAAGATGCCTTCTAGTTTAGGGCAGCTGATAGTGAGAACAAGATGCATTCTAGTTATAGGGTAGCTGATACAGTGAGAGCACGATGTCTTCTAGTTCTAGGGCAGCTTATAGTGAGAACACGATTGCTTCTAATTCTAGGGCAGCTGATACAATGATAACACCATGCCTTCTAGTTCTAGGGCAGCTAATAGTGAGAACACGAAAGCATCCAAAAGAGTTATCGTTAGTTTCAACAAATATAAAACATGACTTAAAACGTTCCTTTAAGTCTCAGCCATTCCCTAGTCACACCATGTCAATCACTGCACTGTTTTATATAAGCCGTTGTTTAAGCTACACATATATATTTTTTTATATTTCTGTACCGTATTTCACTGAACTATTTTATTGAATTTAATAAAATGCATGAAATGGACAGATTTTATGCGGTTGTATTTTGTACTTGCTTTTCTTTAACACAGTATGATAAATCTTTAAAAATCTGCTCTGTCGATTTAAGCTCCATTTCATTGACCCGTCCTTGAAAATTTGAGTAAACTTACGATACGCATCTCTCGTATACAACGTGGCTTACTCTCGACTCCACTGATTATTTTGTGACCTTGTTGTCTTAAACTTAACCTAATCTGTCTGTTAAATCTATATATAAATCTTAGTATGTATGTATGTTTGTCCTTTAAAGCTGACTAAACCATTCATTCGATCACCATGAAACGTTAGGAAATTGTTGAGTATGCTTCCGGAATGGTTTGTATTCCATTCATTGATTCCTTTAAATTTATACATCAATTTTTCTGAGATCGTTGCAACACACGACGGGTCTGCTTGCTAGTACTTCAATGAAAGTCCATAGATTTAACGTTTGATGATATTACTTCTTTGGTTTGTTATAGCAAGCAATGTTCCAATGAGAAAAACGCATAAAGGGAACTTTGCTGCTTTAGTGCAAGTAAATACACATACAGGGAACTTTATTGTTTATGTACAAGTAAAGACACATAAAGGGAACTTTATTGTTTCGGATACAAGTAAAGACAAATACAGGGAACTTTGCTGATTTTGTAGAAGTAAAGACATACGGGGAACACTTCTGATATTATATTATTATTTATCATCATTACTGGCTATGATGTGACGTCGTTAGCCTCACTTGGGCACCCTTGTACCGCCACCACCCTAAGCCTCTGACCCAGGGCAGGGACCAAACTGGGGAATGTTTACCCCGATGAGTATGGAGATTTTATTGAATAATTCTACTGAAATTCTCAACACACACTGATGTCAAAATAATGTTGCAGGTGTTTTCCCCAGATATTCCCTAGAAAATATCATCGGCATTCAAGTTTAAATTACGACATATTGAAGGTGACAGAACACATCACATATTTCAGGAGACAGAACGCATCACATATTTCAGGTGACAGAACACATCACACAAAACGAAAGTAGTTGAGTTGAGACATTTCTTATTTTCTAAGCGAACTCGTCGACGGCTCACCACGGCTGTCACCGGTCAAAATTTTACTAAGAGTAGTAAGAGTATGAAAAGAAGACGAAAAACTCCTTATGTCATGTTAGTATTTATCAACCGAAAAAACGGTCACCCGAAAGCAAACATCTGACGTAATAGTGATAAGATAAAATTATTTTTTTGAAAAATGTGACGTCGAGCACAAAATTCAGATTCCAACGGAGAGCGATCCGTTCAATTATAAGTTTTTCAGCACATTTTTGATATGCGCAGAACAATGTGCGATCGATCTTCAATGAGATGAGAGCGAAAGGAAGGGATAGGTTACTGTTCTATTTATAGCGAGTCTGCATCTCACTGAAAAGGCTTTCCGCGTGTTATGACTTTTCCCCCTTCTTTAAAACCCAGAAGCCAAATTTGAAAACTAAACTAGCAAATCTTGAAATTCCGGTAACAGCGAGGGAAAAAAAACTCGCGAATCCGGAAATTCCGGGAAGAGCGAGAAAAAAACCTCGCGAATCCGGAAAGAGCAAAATCAAAACCTCGCGAATCCGGCAAATAAAATAAAAAAAATTCACGAATCCGGAATAACCCGGAACGGTGGCACCCCTGAGAACGCATCACATATTTCAGGTGATAGAACACAACACATATTTCAGGTGATAGAACACATATTTCAGGTGACAGAACACATCACATATTTCAGGTAACAGAACGCATCACATATTTCAGGTGACATAAAACATCACATATTTCAGGTGACAGAACGCATCACATATTTCAAGTGATAGAACACAACACATTTTTCAGGTATTAATGGGTGGGATGGTATTAAAAGCTGTGCTTATATTAATGGGTGGGATGATATTAAAAGCTGTGATTATATTTATGGGTGGGGTGGTTTTTCAGGTGACAGAACACATCACATATTTTAGATGACAGAACACATCACATATTTCAGGTGACAGAACACATCACATGTTTCAGGTGACAGAACACATCACATATTTCAGGTGACAGAACACATCACATATTTCAGGTGACAGAACACATCACATATTTCTGGTGACAGAACACATCACATATTTCAGGTGACAGAACACATCACATATTTCAGGTGACAGAACACATCACATATTTCACATGACACAACAGGAACATACATATGAGAATAAGAATGAACATATTATCGTAGAGGTTAAAATGAAGACGATAATGTAATTAAAGGCTTATTCTGACCTAAAGCAATAATTTAAATTGTAATATTCAAATGTTTTACCCAATCGTGCTGTGCTATCAAGATTTTTTTTAAATTTTGTGATAAATGTAGGTTTAAATGAAACAAGGCCATGGCCTTGACCTCTTGTCATTAGAGCAAACAAGCGAACTTTAAAGTTAAAGTAAAGTCATCTAAAGTGACTGAGTGACATAAAGAAAGACATCAAAACTACATCAAACTAAATGCAGGTCTTTTAAAAAAATCATGTTAAGCCTGGTCCCTTTTTGGACTCAGGACGTGTTAGCGCATTTTCGTATTATGTATCAGTACTTATGTTAGATATCAGCATTATGTAGTTATCAGTAATTGTGTTTAGATTTTAGACATATTTTTATGAATTTTTAGGAACTCTTGTGTGTTGGTGGTGGTAGAAACTCTTGTGTGTTGGCGGTGGTAGGAACTCTTGTGTGTTGGTGGTGGTAGGAACTCTTGTGTGTTGGCGGTGGTAGGAACTCTTGTGTGTTGGTGGTGGTAGGAATTCTTGTGTGTTGGAGGTGGTAGGAACTCTTGTGATATACATCATGGGTCTAGGACTTTCATACTTCCAGGAGCTCTACTGACACTACAAGAGGTCGGATCGAGTAACTGAGTGTTGATGCACAAATGGCAGGTCAGGACATACACAAAACATATATACATCATGGGTCTAGGACTTATGGATGCTGAGATCTAGGGTGATGACAGACGGACGGACGGACAAAACGGATACAATAGCGCATTTCGACTTCTCGAAAATGCGCTAAAAATAAAAACAACACTATTTCTATTATGATTATTGTTCATGTTCATTTTATTATAAAGTTCAATAGATCTAGATTTCAAAAGTTATACAACATTATATGTATACTTATGTACACTATAGAAAGATAAACATCCAGTCAAAGGCATAAAACAAACTCTTTAAAATCAAATAACTCATTTAAGCATCAAATGTATACTCTGCGAGAACTCTGTTCTAGTCTCAACTAGCAATGGTAGGATACAATGATAAGGGTTGAGGTGTAGGAGCAAAGCTGGCAGATTGATGTAAGCTTGATGGAAACAAGCGAGCAATGGGTCTACTGATGTCTATGTGCTGATAATAACTAAAGGAAAACTGTACAACTCATTGAACTGCGTCTACTGATGTCTACTTGCTGATAGTAACTAAAGGAAAACTGTACAACTCATTGAACTGCGTCTACTGTTGTCTATGTGTTGTTAATAACTAAAGGAAATCTGTACAACTCATTGAACTGCGTCTACTGATGTCTACTTGCTGATGGTAACTAAAATAAAACTGTACAACTCATTGAACATGACAGAAACTAAAAGGGATTCATAATAAGGCATTAATCAGGACTGAAATTACCTGTCGATTATCAGCAAGTGTTAGTTACACTTCACATGATTCAACCATTCAACAAGATGAATTAATCTTCATTGTTATTCATTCATCCATTAGACAATAAATAACATATCCTCCAACATCCCAGTTGAAAAAAACTTTCACCAGATAAATAAAATAAGATCCTTTTGAGAGGAAGAGTCACCACTCTTCACCTAACGGAGATACTAATGACATTAACCAGACGAGAACACCAAAGACATTGGCAATGCCCATCCAGACATGAATATAAAAAGGCATTGCCAATGCCCATCCAGATATGAATATCAAAGACATTGACAATGCCTATAAGGATATGAATATCAAAGACATTGGCAATGCCCATCCTTACATTAACATCAAACACATTGGCAATGCCCATACAGATATGAATATGAACAGGAGCGGCGTTTGAGGGTGGCAACTGGGGCGACTGCCCCAGGCCCCGCGTTTAATTAGGCCCCGCGTTTCGGTCCTGAACATGTCTCGTCCTGGTTAATAGCCTATACATGTAGAACCAAAGAGTGGATGGTAGAACATATGCTGGAAACCATTGTAAAGAAACGAAAGAGGTATTTTTAAATACCATAGCATACTGGTGCTTAGTGATCTTTACTAGTACTCTGGCCCCGCAGGGTCATTGCTGGCACTAGGCCCCACGCTTACCTAACGCTGCCACTGAATATGAAAGATATTGTCAATGCCCATTCTTACATTAACATCAAACACATTGGCAATGCCCATCCAGATCTAAGATGAAAGATATTGGCAATGCCCATCCAGACATTAACAACAAAGACATTTGCAAACCCCATAAGAAATGAACATCAAAGACATTGGCAATGCCCACCCTTACATTAACATCAAAGACATTGGCTATGCCCACCCTTACATTAACATCAAAGACATTGGCAATGCACACCCTTACATTAACATCAAAGACATTGACAATGCCCACCCTTATATTAACATCAAAGACATTGGCTATGCCCACCCTTATATTAACATCAAAGACATTGGCAATGCCCACCCTTACATTAACATCAAAGACATTGGCTATGCCCACCCTTATATTAACATCAAAGACATTGGCTATGCCCATCCAGATATGAATATCAAAGAAAATTGGCAATGCCCATCCAGATATGAATATCAAAGACATTGGCGATGCCCATCCAGATATGAATATCAAAGACATTGGCAATGCCCATCCAGATATGAATATCAAAGACATTGGCTATGCCCACCCTTACATTAACATCAAAGACATTGGCAATGCCCATCCTTACATTAACATCAAAGACATTAGCAATACCCATTCCAAGCAATGACTCGAACATGCACATGCTATCACGTATTTCTAATCACCACCATAAACATTTGCTTGGCCAAAAACAACAGCTTTCAAATATTGCCACTATTTATAAGGCAAGTTTCTCGTTCTAGGGTACAAAACGTCACTTGAAAATGTTTACCTCTACTAACATGTCAGTTAGTCCTAAACACAAAACTGTTGACCAATTATTATCTGGTGTTAATTAACCAATAACATCTGTACTCAAATTCGGCAGTGATGAAAAAATTGAAATTAGTCTTTTTTCACTGCATAACATCTTGACTGTAACAGCTCTTGCCAGTTATTTTTAGGTTGTTTTGTTTTCAACAATGAGATATTCAACCGCAAGCAATAAAAAAAACAGCTTCTCCAGAAGCTTTCAAATTAATATCTGTGAGTCAGTTTTTTCCCTGTTTTTTAGTCAATCTTTAGTTTACAACTATGAGGAGATGCAGTGGTCAAATCTCATCCACTTTCATTATAGTGGTAGATGAAATTATTTGACACCTGAACCTTGCAGGATTGTACAGTGTAGTGTTTTATGTAGTGTTTTTTGTTGTGTTTTGTGTAGTGTTTTCTGTAGTGTTTTGTTTAGTTTAGGCTTAAATATAACTTTTGGTATTAGATCCAGGCATAATCTTCTTCTCTTCATCACAAAAGTTCCCATATGCCCTGTGGATTTCATAAAAACAAGTTGAGCTTTTGTATGAGAAAATCCATGACATCTGAGAAGCTGAATGTCACTTGAAGATGACACATTGGTATGAAGAAAACAACAGACAGAACTCTGGAGCTAAAGTCTAAAGTAAATCATGTTCATATTTCATCAAAACTAAAATAATAATTTGAGAACTAGCAAGCAGCCAGGCTTGCCCCACTTTACATAAAAATAGAAAAACGTATAGTTATAAATACACTCAATTTAAAACATTCTTATCCTAATTGGAAAAGAAAACAACATATAATGACATGATGTTGTACATAAGCTAAGTTTATCAGTCAGAGAAATGTTTGGTTGTTAATTCGGAAATTAAAGTTTACAAACTTTTAAGATGTGTTTTCAGTGCTGTCTTTAAGTCCTTAGAGGTACGAATACTAATAATGTGTAATGGTAAAAAAATTATATTGTTTTGGTGGAACAAAAAGAGAAAGACCTTTTACCCAAATGTTTTAGAGCATGAAAAATAAACTTACTGAAATTAACCATGCATATGATACATAAAACTTTTAGGAAAGAACTTCATTGTAAAATGCATATAAATGCATCCACAAGTGATTTCCATGTATCAGATTTTATGTCATAAGGCTAAAAGGTTTTAGACATATTTTCCTCTTTTTTTTTTTTTTTTAAAATAAATACATTTATTTTTAGAAGAATATTGATTGTAATTCTCAACGGAATCATTCATATTTAATTCTCGTGCCACAATTGGAAAGAACTGATGAATCATGGCTGGATGAAACGGATCTTTATGAATTATTTTTAGTCACACAAAAAAACACCATCTAAAAAAAATAATATAGAATTAACACTTTATTATAACACACCAGATTTGGAATGGATCATGTTGTGTCTTGTACAAATAAACAGAGTGTGTAGTCACAACACACCCTCAGAAGTGCTGCTTCACACAACTGTAGAGTAACTTTACAACTTTACAGGGAACAACATACAGATAGATACCATGACATACAGATAGAAATCATGACATACAGATAGATACCATGACACACAGATAGATACCATGACACACAGATAGATACCATGACATACAGATAGAAATCATGACATACAGATAGATATGACATACAGATAGATACCATGACATACAAATAGATATCATGACATACAGATAGATACCATGACATACAGATAGATATGACATACAGATAGATACCATGACATACAGATAGATACCATGACATACAGATAGATACCATGACACACAGATAGATACCATGACAAACAGATAGATACCATGACATAAAGATAGATACCATGACACACAGATAGATACATGACACACAGATAGATACCATGACACACAGATAGATACCATGTCACACAGATAGATACCCTGACATACAGATAGATACCATGACATACAGATAGATACCATGACACACAGGTAGATACCATGACACACAGGTAGACACCATGACACAGGCACACTTCATATGACATACATCATTTGCCAAAAGCATCAGCACTCACAGAACAACTTCATTTAAACTATAATTATCAACAGGGGTAAATAAAAAGCAGGACTGATGCACTCTTGTACACAGTACAAATAATATGCATCAATTCCCACAGAAAACTAGTATTGCTAAAACAATTAAGTTTTTTTTTAAATAACCAGACTTCTGCTACAACTAATTGGCAAATAAAAGCTATTGTCAATGATGAAATCTGGATGAGCTTTGACATGGATAACAAGTGTATAAATCAAATACCACACATGGATTAACTCTCTATCCCCCATTGGATATCAGAATAAGCCAGAATAAAATCCAAAATGGCTTTAGTCAGAAACACCGCCTTGATGTTTCAATAGGAAAAAAAACGAAAAGTCTAAAAAGAAACACAGTCTAATCATGAGAAAACAAATATGTCTCTTGTTTGCATAACTAGCACCTGATCACTAAATCAAAGTGGAATCGACAGATCTAAAAATCTAATTTCAATGAAAAGGTAAGTCCTCCAGTGAGCCCATGGTCTGGGAAATTCCTGATAAGGAAAATTATTTTTGATGAATCTGTTCAGTGGGAAGGGGGGGGGGGGCAAGTAACAAGGGAAGAAGGAGAGGAAGGAAGGAAAAGATAACTATGTACAAAATTGAAGAGTGAAAAGCATGACATTGCTAAAAGAAAATGAAATGACTCCTCACCAAAATGTCTCCTGAACCCTTACTGATTTATAAACCCCTATTGGCTTTGATGATCTGAAGAATAAAACAAAAACACGACTTGATGGGGAAAAACATCAAGAGATCACAACTACAACATAATGGTGTTTGCTGAAACCTGGCCTCAGGTGAATTAAAATGCTGGTAAGTCTTGCATAGAGAGCTGATCTTTCCATCTTAAAGCTTGAGTTCAGAATTTATTTGAGAAACAAATGCAGTAATTTAATTGTGGATTTTTTTTCACAGGTTAAAACTTAATTAATTTTTTTTTAAATAGGGCTAGTTGAATGTGGAAAAAAATCACTAAAAACCAAGAAATCATAGCACAGTTTAAAAAAAATATTTAAAAAATGATATGCCGCCGTGACAGGTCCCTGCATTCCATAAAAATGTCCAATAAATTAACACATCAAGCGAACCAATCACAAAACTTGTTCAACATCAACATATAGAAATAAAAGGTGTCCCCCCCCCCCCCCGCCACAAACAGCACTCATTGATTGACAGGTTTGCAGTCCTGACTTAGCACAGAGTCCTGTAAGAATTTCACTAGAGTCTGACTGAGCTGCATGGATTGTGGCGTCATGTCGGAGGTCGGCACAACCTGGGCCAGTTCCTGAGATGCCAGACCGGGATCGCTCAAAACTACTGGGAGAGGGCAACAGGAGGAGAGGTGCAGAAAATATTTATGTTTATTTTTTTTTAAAAACTCATGACTCATTATATAACCATTTTTAGTTTACTAACTGATTTAACTAGAAATAAAGCAAGCTAAAAATTTTATACAAATGCTACAGAAAAGTTGATAATTTTGTTTAACTCTTAATGTACCATAAGGTTTTAGGAAAACTTCCGCCTCAGTGCCGTAAGAATTTCCCAAATTGCAATAAACCGGTTATGAAACTTTAAAAAATTGGGTAAAATCCATTTGTATTATTATTGTCATACTGACTTCATCTTTTAGGATAAGGATGGTTATTTTATGTGTCCAAAAGACCATATTGAGTTTAAAACTATTTTTACCTATAGTTTAGTACTATTATTTTAGTAATAAAGTATAGCAAAATCGCATCTTCACAAAAAAATGGTAAAAACTACCAAAAAACTTCACGAATCAGTGATAACACTAGCGAGGGAAACAGCCGCCATTGTCAGAAGTCTAAAATATAGTTTTTCTAGCACTGAAACTGAAGAGTTTTTATTTTCTGTAATTTCGTTTCTAAAGAAAGTTCTATCGAGTCGCGCATTATCGCGCTTTGGTTAAAAAAACGATAAATCGCAAATTATCGCGCTTTGACACATTAAGAGTTAATTGTGTTATCATCATAGGCCTTACAGTAAATGTATTTTTAACTCTGCATAAGGGTGAGTTTATGAAAAACTGTTCTGAACAGATATTTTAAAAGATGGCCAAATAAAAATTTATTCTGACTTGAATTTTTTTCGTTTTAACATAATTTAGATTCCATTATACTTTTAAGGGAAAAGTTTTCACCAAAAGTCTAGACTTAACAACACATGAATGAGCTCATTATTTCATCAACTTGAGATTTCCATCTTTAAATTTTAAGAAATATGTCAATAAAATGTACCCTTATTGGAATCAAGAGTTAGCTATTGTACAATTTGAATCAGTAAATGATAGACCATTATAATTATTTGGTTTGAACAGCTTGGCAGACAGTGCAAAACATTTTGGCAAGCCTTTTAATGATAGTTTTATGATTAATTGGCTTTCTTATCCAGACAAGCTGATTTTATTTGGCCACCCTAAATAAAATGATATCAGTGTTTAACCCACGAACTGTGTATAGAATCAGTCTGTAATGTGGAGACTTTTTTTTTTATCTTTTTGGGTGCTGTCAGAAATATTATAAAATGCATACAAATATTGTTATAAGACCCCTATAACTATATATTTTTAGAAAGGGGAATGGATGGAGCTTATGTTCGCGCTTTTAACCACCCCCTCAAAAACAAATCATGTGACCTTGACCTTAGAATGCTCACCCACAAAATTTTTTACTAATTTTTTAAAACTTTCAAATACCCCTAACATCATTTTTTTTTTTACACATTCCATGAAAGCACCTATAAAATATGATGGATATTTCATTTATCTTTCAGAAAATGCAAATAAATAAATAAATCCTTTATTTTACCAGTGAAAGACATATCTATTGGTCTATTTTTGCAAAACTCATTGTTGAGGAACAGGAAAACAAAAGTTTTGTGGTGTTGCTGCTGTAAACTGTTCATTGATGTTTTTGGTTGATTTGGGTTGCCAAACTGTGAATTTTATTACATTTGCAAAAAAATCAGATGCAGCATTCACTGCAACCCATCAATTCTCATCTGAATGTGCAAATTTGATGTCAAACTGCGATCCATGACTATCATTAGGCATAGGCCATATGGCTAAGACTAGCACTAGTACTAGTGCATTGGCGGATTCACTACAACTAGAATCCGATCTAAGATTATCATGTGGAATAATCACCTCTATCACTTAGATATTCACACAAGAGGCTTTCAAATATATTTCTATCTTTTTTTTAAACCTATACCCAAAGGTCCAACTGCAGAATTATCCATTTTGACTCAAAAATCGGCCAAAGAAAACAGTGTCTATAAGACGCTAGCTTTACCCGGAAGAAGATTTAATTAATAAATAAAAGGAAGTGGCTTAGTTTACGATAAAATAGTGGGTTGGAAGTTGCTATTTGGTTATGATTTTTGTCTGCCGATTTTATCGGCCGTCACAGTATAAAATGTGCTGATCGGCCGATTTTTCCGGTCTACCACAGTTCGTGGGTTAAACAAATCAATTCAAATTTTATAAACACTCGTTCGATGTCCACAAGAAAAGTTTGATGAAAATGTTGACTCACTGTGTTGTAGCTGTCCCTGTGACTTCTGCTGCTGTGTCACTGGACAGTCTTTGTGAGCCAGCAGAAGTGTCTTGAGCTGGGCCACTTCTCCCCTCAGCAGCTTCACCTCACTCTGCAACAAACAATATCAGGCCCTGAATAAATGTCTCATTCTACAACAAACAATATCAGGCCCAGAATAAATGTCTCATTCTACAACAAACAATATTAGGCCAAGAATAAATGTCTAATTCCATAAATCAATTCATCATCTCTAAATGTAAACATTTGTCAGCTACAACCAATCATCTCTAAATGTAAACATTTGTCAGCTACAACCAATCATCTCTAAATGTAAACATTTGTCAACAACAACCCATCATCTCTAAATGTAAACATTTGTCAGCTACAACCAATCATCTCTAAATGTAAACATTTGTCAGCTACAACCAATCATCTCTAAATGTAAACATTTGTCAGCTACAACCAATCACCTCTAAATGTAAACATTTGTCAACTACAACCAATCACCTCTAAATGTAAACATTTGCCAGCTACAACCAATCATCTCTAAATGTAAACATTTGTCAGCTACAACCAATCATCTCTAAATGTAAACATTTGTCAGCTACAACCAATCATCTCTAAATGTACACATTTGTCAGCTACAACAATAATCTCTAAATGTAAACATTTGTCAGCTACAACCTATCATCTCTAAATGTAAACATTTGCCAGCTACAACCAATCATCTCTAAATGTAAACATTTGTCAGCTACAACCTGTCATCTCTAAATGTAAACATTTGTCAGCTACACCAATCATCTCCAAATGTTAACATTTGTCAGTTATAACCACAAGCATTAGATTGCCCTAAAAATGCATTCACTGGCATAAATTATTCTTTTCAGCTATCTCCAAAGCCACTTGCTGATATGTTTAAATCCATGATAATGTTTCTGGGTGATATGAAAGTGAAATATTTCAAAACTTCAAGACACATGCTCTTTCTTTTTTTTTAAATCTCAAATAGTCTGAAAAAGTTGAGACCAATTTTTACCTGCAATCTGAAATTTGTACTTTGTAGTTCATCCGCTTTTTTCTCCAAATTACTTATCCAGTGTTTCCTCTTCTGGCGACACCTAGCAGCTGCGGCCCTACCAGAAGATAAAAAGTTTAAATAAAAAACTTTGACGTTAAAGGACTTTTAGATCGGGGGAAACTACCGTATATTCAAGCATATTCTCCTGTGGGTTATACCAGATTTTACAAACCCCGCACACGCCCTGCGGGATATCTCCGTGGGCGGGGTATCTGAATTTTTTTAAAAAATTAATAATGCATCAAAGGCACTATTACTTGCAAAACACGAATATAAAATTAGATTCTGTATAACTTCTGGTAAGTTTGTTCACAATCTACCTGTTATTGTTTGATATTATGTATCTGATTTTATGTCGTAAATAAATATTTTTTTAAAAAGACTTTGATTTATGTTTATAAATTTTGTTAAACAGTATTCGTCTCTTGACTAAAACGACAGTCAACTGAAATTCTGCAGAATAGGATTTGCGCTTTGGCATTACGGTGTCTTGGTAGCAACTATTATTAAATTTTATTTCTATTATATGTGTCTCCCGGATTAACCTTGGAATCAAATAGTCCAGTTTAAACCGGTTTGGAACCAGTCCTTGTTCGTGTCGAAAATCGAATGCCTTGAATAGCTACTGCAGTTGTCTGATGGTACCAGAAAAAAAAATAGTGCTCATTTGTTTACGTTTAGCTAATCTAATAAAATAACACATTTATAATTATTTATAATATTTTGATTAAAATAAACAATTACTTTTTAAGCAATAAGAAAAACTTATATGTGCATGATATTGAGAGTTTGGAAAATGTAGTACGGTAAATACATCTTTTAGAGTAGTTCAGCATGATATGATTTCTCAAATGTGGTGGGATAGTGTGGGGTATAAGTGTGGGCGGGTTATAACACAATTTTTTTACAGGACCTAAAAATTCTGCGGGGTATATGCCTGGGCATGTATGCGTGAAACTACGGTAACGGTCACTGTTATCAAATGGGGAAACTAACTGTCCATGTTGTTAAATGGGCAAAGTAAATGCTAATTTAGACGAGTTCCATTCTCTTTTATTTCCATATTCTAAAACAATATTTACAATTTGTATGCAGGTAACATTCAATTCCTGAAATGATAAAAGCACAATAAAAGAGAAAAAAGTTTGGTCTATTCCAAACTTCTTACTCTAAAGACATCAAGAAACTCAAACAGAATTGTTTCTTTCAACATACTCAAACAAACCTGTTTTTTTCAAAATGCTCAAACAGACCTGTTTCTTTTAAAATACTCAAACAGACCTGTTTCTTTTAAAATACTCAAACAGACCTGTTTCTTTCCAAAAACTTTCTTCTTCTCTCCTCAGGGTCCCCAGATTCTGGACTCATTTTTTGACGCTTGCTTTGAACAAAAAAATTGACAAGAATCATCTTTTTTTACATTATACATATATTTAATTTATTTCTTAAAATAGACTTTCAGGCAAGCAACTCAATTTTTTTTCTCAGGTAACTAAGACAGCATTTCAGAAAAAAAATCAAAATATAAGATTGACATGCAAAATTAAATGATGATATCTTCCAATTCAACTAATGATGGCAAGAATGTCTTGAGGTTCCAAAATTAAGAGATTTTGTTCTCTTGCCAGCATGGTGCATAACTGTTGTATACAACTGGGTCTAAAGTCAAAGTCAGCACTCAAACTAACACTTCTAGTTTTAAATGGGGAAAACCTCAAAACTATGGTCATGTCATTTAGGACATTCTTGAGCTCAATATAACCCTTAAACCATGGATAAACGTAGGACGCAACAATCTTCTGCTTAGAGTGAGGGACAGTAAAATAAGATGTAGGAAAATTGTTACAAATACTTGATAATTTAGTTTAATAATATGTCTGTGTACTATTTTTCTGATTTTATCTACTTAAATGGTGGCAACAGAAAACAACCCAAAAAACAAAGATTTCATAATGTTAGTAGCTCCACATTACTTTTGTACATATTTTTTAATGGCTGACAGTGAAAGCTTTTTCTTGATTACTATTAGATGAGTGCTGTCCCCTGCTTACAAGTCTATTGAATTATCTGATGACTCTTTATATGAGTGCTGTCCCCTGCTCACCTGTCTATTGAATAATCTGATGAATCTGAAAAGTTCATCTCTGACCCAGGCGATTCCACCATGACACTGGGGGAGGTATCACCCATAAGGACCTGCCCACTTCCACTCCCAGGGGTGGAAGCATTGGTGGATATATAAGAAGAAGTGTTGGAAGTGGCTAGGCTGACCTCTGAACTTTTGGCTGTAGGACTGAGCTGGCTTTGCAGCTGAGCTTTTAACCTCTGAAACAAAAAGATCATTTAAATTTACTGCCAGAAACAAACTCAATCTTACACAGATCAAATGTTGTTCAAAGTAACACTACTAAAAACTAATTACAGTAATCAAAGAAATAATTCACGTGGTAAAATGTTTCATCAGTCAAAATAGAGGTACTTCAAAGAAATTATTAATCGAAATAAATAAATTACTAGTTAAAATTTTTTAGCTGGTCATAGTTAGTAATGTTGCTATAAAAAAAAATCTCATGAAATTCTCAAAATCAGCTGCTAATTAAGATATGGGTAGGAAGCAATAATCTTCTGTATAGAAGGAGTGTCTGTAACATAAGATAAATGATATTCTTAGAAATACCACAAGTGTATTTGGGGCGTAATATTTTCTTTTGTGTTTGTAAATATAAATAATGATAATCTGTGGAGCTTTGGAGGTGGGACATATTGATATAGTTAAGGGGCATAAACAAAGTGGGAAGTGGGGTATCAAGGCATTCTTATTAAGTTCATTACGAGCCAGGTTCCCTTTAAGCTTTGCTGTCGTTTAGAAATATCTCACATCAAATATCGATAAGGATAATATAATATCTGCGTTTGTGGTGTGTAAAATTTTGGCCAAAAATGGATGCTGTGCAACTTTGCACAAAGTTGTTTTTTTATTTTGCATATGGAGACGCTCCTTCTATAGAGACATTAGAAGAAACGTTGATTATGTGTGCATATTTTTTTTAATAACTTTAATAGACGGTAGTTCTTCCATTGAACAGTTCAATAAACAACTAGATTTAACACATCAAACATGTTACTGACCAAAATTGGCGAGTGAGACGGCAATCAGGTTTATAAAAAAGAAAATGGAAGAAACGTAAACAGGGTAAGGGTTAGCCTGGACAGGATGTAACATGTTAGGCTAACCCCTACCCTGTTTACGTCTTTTCCATTTACTTTGTTACTGAGCAGCTCATCCAGGTCAAAGTATCTCAGTGTTCAGATTTAACAATCAACCAGGTTTCAAAGAATGATTAACAAAACTTATATAGCTTTACTTTATTTGTTTAAGAATTACCATTTCATTGTTGATGTTTTTCCCATTCTCATGCCAAAGGAAATGGCACGCCAGTTTATTTCTTTTTTTAAAATCCTTTATATTAACTTGTGGTGTCTGAGCCGTGCAAACGACTGACCGTGCGACCTTGCCAAAAAACTTTGGATCGATTTTTAACAAACTTTCTCGTAAGCTAGCGAGCTGAAATTTTGCAGGCAGGCTTATGCCAATGATAAAAATGATGTATTAAAATTTCAAATCGATCGAATGGACAGTAATTGAATTATTGAATTTTTAAATTATTTTATTTATCTCTTTATATCATGTTGATTTTTTGAGATAGAGTGTTGTGGTGCGTAATATGTTCAACAACCTTGCAAGTCGCGCAATAAGGTGCGCTTTACATTGACAGTAAATTTTTTAAAATATATTCACGATCGGTGCGCATTACGTTAAACACGTTTTACGAGACATAACTAGAATTTTGAATTTTCGGATTGTTTTGCCTTGCGTTTTATAATGAACATTCTTATAGTTGTGTCTGGTATATAAAGGATTTATAGTGAAAAACTTGGTTTTTTTACGTTTTTTTTATATTTTTTAATTATTTTGTCAAGCTTAGTGAAAGCTTTAATTACCTGTTTGAGTGCCATGCTTGTGGTTTGACTGGAAGGTAATGATGGTGCTGGCTTAGATGGTGCTGGCTGAAGTGATGGCAGTTGAGACAAGCCGTGCATTGGAGTTGTCTGAGAGTTACCATAATACTGGATCTTGTTGATGGTAGCTGGTATGCTGATGGGAACTAGAACACAAAGATGAAGAGAGCTCTAGAGGCATTAGCTAACCCTCCCTCTCTAGGACTCTCACGCAATAGTGGACAACACTCAAACTCATGTACACACTCACACACTAGTGAACAACACTCAAACTCATGTACACACTCACACACTAGTGAACAACTCCCAAACTTAGGGGCCGTCCATAAAGTATGTCACACTCCAGAGGGGGGAGGGGGTGTAAGAAAGTATGATAGTTTGTGACAGGGGGGAGGGAGTTACGGCCAGTTTTATGTTACATTTTAATTATCTTGTTTATAAAAAATATATTTTTGTACGAAAGCGTGGGGGTTCCGAGATTTGTGACAGGGGGAGGAGGGAGTTTATGAACGGCCCCTTACCTGTTTCCCCAGTGGGGAGCTGTAATAAAACCTGCATGGTACATTGCTGTTGGTCAGCAGAGTTGGAGTCCCCGTCCTCCACTTCCCTTTTGACAACTTCTCTTTTGACCATCATATCCTGCTTGGACATGATGGACGTATCTGTGGAGGTGAAGACCTGGGTCTGCAAGCTGCAGGACAGTGGAAAAGGTTACAGGTGAGACATGATTTCAACATTCGACTGTAAGGAATGAACTGTCAGTCTTGTGGTGGGCTGTGTTTTGGACTGTAAGGAATGAACTGTCAGTTTTGTGGTGGGCTGTGTTTTGGACTGTAAGGAATGAACTGTCAGTCTGGTGGGCTGTGTTTTAGACTGTAAGGAATGAACTGTCAGTCTTGTGGTGGGCTGTAAGGAATGAACTGTCAGTCTGGTGGGCTGTGTATTGGACTGTAAGGAATGAACTGTCAGTCTTGTGTGCTGTGTATTGGACTGTAAGGAATGAACTGTCAGTCTGGTGGGCTGTGTTTTGGACTGTAAGGAATGAACTGTCAGTCTGGTGGGCTGTGTTTTGGACTGTAAGGAATGAACTGTCAGTCTTGTGGTGGGCTGTGTATTGGACTGTAAGGAATGAACTGTCAGTTTTGAGGTGGGCTGTGTATTGGACTGTAAGGAATGAACTGTCAGTTTTGTGGTGGGCTGTGTATTCGACTGTAAGGAATGAACTGTCAGTCTTGTGGTGGGCTGTGTTTTGGACTGTAAGGAATGAACTGTCAGTTTTGTGGTGGGCTGTGTATTGGACTGTAAGGAATGAACTGTCAGTTTTGTGGTGGGCTGTGTATTGGACTGTAAGGAATGAACTGTCAGTCTGGTGGGATGTGTATTGGACTTTTTGGAATAAAGAATCTAATACACGCCAGCTTTGGAGGAGTCCACATGAGGTTAATTTAAAAAACTTTAAACTATGCAGCCAAGAGCAATTATATTAACACTCCCTTGGTTGCCAAAGAAACAGGAATTGTTTACCAGGGTAACCAAACTATATTTTGTTTTCTTAATATTTCCTTCAATTTTTTTTTAGATTATGCAAATGTCAGGCAGTATTTAATATGTTGCAGATTACACATCAGGTAACTCACATTGGTTCCAGCATCTGTAATGCCTACTTATAGCTACAGTGTTGAAGTTAGGACTCAGCTGAATGAGTCTTTTTTTTATTCATGGTTGTCGTCTTGGATAAAAATCTCACCTGGGGTTTATAGGTATTCCATGTGAAGGTTTCCCATGCTGCTCCATAACAGGAGAAACATCACTGGTACTATCGGCATCCTGTTGGAGTACAGTATAACATTTTTAAACCTTTCTAGCATGATACTTTAAAATATCGTGTAACTAAACCTGACTAAAATGATAATGTAGGCACATCACAACTGTTGCAAATGCTCTTTAAAAACAAATCTTCGACATAATTAATTCTAAACCAATTATTGAAACATTGGTCCGAAAAAAGAAAAAAACTTTTGAGAGCATCTTTCAAATAAAATCTATGATTTTTACAAGTATTGCCAGGAGTGGGAGTGGGAAATAAGCACCCACTCTTCTCAAAATATCCCCATGGATTGTGCCTCAAAATAGCCTCTGCTAATTTGAGTCAAACTCCTGGCCTTCTCGTATGTTTCAAAACTCAAGTCTGGCGGATCACGTTTCAGCTGACAGGAGAAGGGGTAAAGGCGGGCTTCTGGCACCTTAAAACCAACCGTTTACATGCAGATGGGGCTAGTAAACCTTGATTGGCAGCTCATCTAGGAGAGGGAAACTCCAATCTCAAACCTCCGCCGTCTCGCAGTTATTTGACATAAAACACAAGATACAAACCAGCAGCATTGTTTATTCACCTGAGAGGTATAGTTTCTTTTAGCTGTAAATTTTGTGGAGGCAGGTTGCGCTGACATGACACTTTTCCCAGACAGGTCCAAAACCAACTTGCTGGGTGTAGCTGTTTTGGCGAGAGGGCTTGGCTTCAGGGGTTCTGTACTCTTTATCTTATCGAGCCCATGATGTATGCCTGAAACACCTGTGTTTTTTGGTGTGTCAGTCAATATAAGTGTTGGTGTGTTTAGTTCACCAGTAGGAGGACCAGGTAGTGGAGGCTGGAGGATATTAAATTTTTAAAAATCATTGTTTTAAATGAGCAAATCCATTGTTTTCAGGAACGTTATGAATATTTTGTATTTGTTTATAATATAACAGTTTAATATACCTATGGACACATAAATTGTGCATGCTACAAATACAACCAGTCTGCTATAAACATACATCACTATCGAGGGCTTTTTTGTATGCGTGATCAAATGGATTAGAAGACAGCTCTTGAAACAGCCCTATCTCTTCACAGTTTTTTAGGAATTTGGTCGGAGTGGGAGTCTGGTCTGCAAAAATAAAATAAAGAAGTTTATAGCCATAGCTTTAGGGCTTTCAACTGGAATACACCTGTTTAAACATCTTTCAGGTGAGAATAAGTGAGAATTATGGTCGGTGAGAATTTATTGACATTTTTTTAAAGGGAGAAAATTGTAGTTTATTGATCAATATTTATTGATATTTCATACCCCACTAACCATTTGAATGAACACTGTGTTCCTCTGCACTTAAAACACAAAATACTTCATACAACTGGTAATTTGAAAAATGGTTTTATAATGTAAAGTCTAATATCATAGATCTATTTCTTGTGTCTGCATAGGCAGCGATGTAATCACACATGACATAGAGGAAATTTATATAAATATTACATCACATCCATTTTGCTCTGAAGTTGTCAATTGTGTTGTATTTTGTCTCCTTGTAGGTCATATTCACACCCTCACCCCATAAATTAAGGATACATTCTTTAAAGTCAATTAGATTAATTACCAAATTCAACAGATTCTTTATCCTCAGTGCATTCACATGCATAATAAAAATTAAAACTACAGACCATTCAATAAAATTATGTTGCCAGGTGTAACCAAATAAAATAACTAGACCTAAACAAGGGATATTAAAATTAATATATTTAAATTTATCAAACTTAACATAGTATTTATGAAAATATTGAATACTTATTGAAACAATTTAAAAAATTTTAAAATTAAAAAAAAAAAAGGTTGCAGCAATATTATGACTTATTTTATTAATGATATCTGAGATATACAGACGCTCCTTCTATGCAGAAGATAATTGCGTCCACAGACCACGAGATATTATATGTTGGCAAGTGATGCAGCGGTCACAGGCCACGGCTATAGGGGTTCCACGCATTACCCCAGCCGCCTAACTATTGTCTAGTTAGGTACCCATTCGGAGCTGGGTGACTCGGGGACTCCTCAGGCCACGTGAACAAATCCTCGCCTTCGTGTGGATTCGAACTCGTGACCATCGGTATGACAGTCGAGAGCGCTACCTCTCGACCACCACGTCCCATGTGATAGAAAATTTCTATTATAGTTTTTCACTTTTTAATTTAATTTATTATTCATATAAAGGTTACCTAAAAAATGATGTGCAGGTGAGTTACTTGATTGTCCACCTGAGTTAAGAGCTAGTGACATTTCATGTTTCTTGGAGTGAACGTTGAGATGATCTTCATTAGTAAATCGCTAAAATAGAATTAGTTTTAAAATGTACTCAAACATTTTAAGAAATTTGAAAAATTAAAAGAATTTTCCTCACAAAATATTTCAAGCGCATTAATTCTGTATTTATTTTTATTCTTTAAATTATGGAACTCACCATGGCACAGTCTGCAACGGGACAGACAAAAGGTTTGTCATCATTCATCGTTGCAGGTCTGCCTTTTTCAGGCTAGACAACCACAAATACGAATTTGTTTTCAAAAGGGTAAGAAAGATCTGCAAATTTTCAAAATTTGATAAATGAAATATAATTAAATCTAACAAAAATTAAAGAGGTACCAAAAAAAGGCTATCAATTAAGTTTAATGATTTTGAAGGAATATCAATGACAAATTTTTTAATTATTTTTTTCATTTCAGGCCCCTTTTAATTCAAATAAACTATTCACATGGTTTACTTTGATGAGAGTCTCAAAGAGGCTAGCATCAATAGATTTTTGTTTTGCCAACCTATAAAAAAACTTGGCATTCATTGAAGTAGCTCTGTAAATTATTTCCATTGTTTTTCAATGCGACTTTGTCCACTTAGTATTGTATGGAAATGTGTAAGTCAAGTCAAGAGTAACTGTTAACTGTAAGTAGTAACTTGTAATTGTAAATTTTAATTTAAGTCATTATTTTAAATTAGACTTAAATACTACTACTGCTAATAATTAACTAAGGGAGGCATTATATGGAGATTTCTATTTATAGAAAAAATCAGTACTTTTGTCTCATTATAATTTAGTATTATATGTAGCTATCATAGCTGTTTTTTTTTTAAAAATCAAATAAATAATGCTTAGTCTTGTTGGCTCTACTAATTGATTTGCAATTGAAATTGTAACTATAATAATGTTAAAATAGTAATATTGATTTCGTTGTCATTAGTTCTAGCCCCGATAATAACTACTCAATTAATTATAATGTTGATATATTTACGTGTGTTATAGTATGTATATACGTCTTTTAAGTGGTATTTTACTGATAATTACTGCATTTTAGAATTTAGCCTTTCAGAAAAAAAAAATAATCTGAACACCAGTCCAACAGTTTTAAGTTGAATAATTTTGAAACTCGCTGCCTATTATCCTATTTGAATTCTTATATTATCAACTGTGTGGAGTATGTGCGACTGGTTGACAATAATTTTCTACTTGGTACTTATTTTTTATCCTACCACCAAAAAAAAAGAGAGAATTTCAAAAAATAATAATTTTTTGTTAAAATTGTTGGCAACCCCTACTATATTTAAATGGCAATGGATCATTAAGTAAGCTCCCTGACATTGACAATGATGAAGATTGAATAAATTAATATTAATAATTAAAATTATTAATCTAGTTTCATTACTGTTAGTGTTAGTTAGTGTTAGTAATGCTTATAAATGGTATTATTTCAATTTAAAAAAAACAAGAATAATGATTTTAAAATTAATTAATCAATCTTCATCATCACAATCACAAGTGACAAGTGGGGAAAGTTTGTGGTACTAGTAGTTAGTAGTAGTAGTACTAGTCTACTAAATAGTATTATTAGTATTAGCATTAGTGGTAGCCTAGGTCTAGGTTTAAGTAAACTTAGTCGAAGTCTAAGCTTAAGCATTGAGGGGTTTCCAACTCTAAAGTCCATAAAAAAAACTGCTTTAGCATATTACTAATAAAAACCCCAACCTCGTAATTACAAATTAAAGATCACTGAAAGTAATTGAAAAAGAAATTCCAAAGTTATAAATAAGAAATTAAAATGAAATAATAAAGTGTCGTAATCGAAACGCGAACCTCGCACCACTGTAAAAAACCAGTTCAAAATGAAACGCACTTACCATTAGACCACAGAAGCTCATGTCAATATAGAATGTTTAAGAAACTTATATCTCACTGACTAACTGGCAAGAAGTGACGTCAAACGCTATGAATCATGGGAAAAATCTCCGTATAACGTTCAGCATTATACGGAGATTTCTCCCAATAGCGCCCGGCATTATACGGCTAATACAGAGAAATCTCTGAATAATCACTTAATCACTTCGATTAACTAATACTAGTGACTAGTGTTCGTTTTCATTTAGTGATTCAGTTTTAAGTAGAAGTTTTATTTTAAGTATAGACTGTATAGTGTATTATTTGTCAACTTAGACTAAGTTGACCAAAAAAAGTAAAAGTAAAAGCACTAAAGACAAGACTGAGACTTGTAACTTAAACTAGAAAGACTAAGATTAAAATTAAGAAGAAATTAAGAATCAGAATACAAATACAAGTTACTTTATTGGTTAAGTTTAACTTTAGTTACAAAACAAAACAAAAAAGTAAATAGTAAAGATAGTAAAATAAGAAAATTATAGTATAAGTAGACTAGAGTCTCTAGTACTAGTCACTAGTATACTAGTATAGTATAGTCTATTAGTAGTAAATAAAATAAGTAAAAGTAAAAGGCAAATTCAAATGGTAAATAAATAGATTTAATTAAGCTAATTGAAATGGATCATCGTGGATAATAAGGCTTACGTTTCCCCTATTCACCTAACCTGCTTTGGCGGTAACCAAAATGTACCTCTCCATTCAACTTTTGGATCAGTTTGATAACAAACATAAGGAATATATTTGTGAAGTTTTGTTTATAAGATAAATTTTTACCTGGAAATTCCAGTTTTGATGTTAACACTAGATGGCGTATTTGTTCTTTGTTTACTTCCGTAAGCCATTGAAAAAACTTTTCAAACTAACACCGCACACAGTAAACCTGTCCATTTTGTCAATTATAAAATTTTATTTATAATATTTCAAGTTTAAAAATAAAATTATTAAATTAATTTGTATTATTTTTTATATTTTAAGACTTGTAAAAAGCTTAAAATTTATGCATTTGTCCAATGATCACTATTCTGTTTTTTTAATTTTCCGGTGTCGCGAAATAAAGTCTTCCCCAAAATTAATTATCTCATGAGAGTTTATTTTAAAACAAAGTTATCATTGGGGCCATCCATATATTAACGTTCGAAATTAGGGGAGAGAGTGTTTAATTAACGGGATTTTGCATACACGGGGAGATTGGGGAGTCTCGACTGAATGTGTACGCACGCACAACAAATTTAATTTGCATAATGCTAAGCCTAGTACTAGTAACTTAAACTGCTCAGGGTGCAAATTTTCACGGCTCAGACCGACTGAGTTTTTTGTATAAGTTTAAGTACAATTTAATTATTTTAATGCAAACAAATTTCTGAAATTTTATTTACTTAGAAGTAAAAAAATAACATTTGATTCAGACCAAACCTTCACAAATTACTAAAAATCAGTACCATCAATATATCCGTCTGGTTTATAGGGGCCGTCCATAAATGAAGTCACGCGATTTGGCCGATTTTTCACCCCNCCCCCCCCCAAACTTTCCAATATTACATCACAAAGCTTTCCACACCCATATTCATAAAACCCATTTTTTTATTTGAAAATTAGAATGTTTCAAATAACGGTTTTGTCTTTTAAGTATCATATATATCTGTTACAGACGCTCCTCCCATACAGAAATACAAATTATTGCGTCCTACGCTTATCTATGGTTTCGTGTCTTGTCCTGCATTCTTACTGGAGTTTTAAATGTGGATAAAGCATTTATTTAGTGAAGGCCTGCATTCTAATATCGCCACGTAAAATGTCATTTAATAAATTGTAAGCAATCAAATATTTAAGTGGAACTTTTATCTAAAGTTGCGTGTTTTGACGTCACGTCACAATTCTTAAACTGCCTCCTGTCACACATCGTCATAAATGTGTGACCACCCTCCCCCACTCTTTTTAGGTGTGTGGCGTCATTTATAGAGGGCGCTATATTTCCATTTCTTGAAATTAGTAGAAGTTTCTCTTTCGTCCACTGGTGGCTCAGCCGTTATAAATATTTTACGGAAGTCGATTTCACCGTTTGTATTCATATTGTTATATTTTATCAGTCATTTTGATGCAGTGTTCAAGACAATAAAATTTGAATGTTCTACTGTATTTCTAATTTCTTCAATAATTTCAAGATGAAAAATACGATATTACACACTCAAAATTAAAAATACAAAGAGTAAAATACCAATATTTTGTTACTGAACTTACTGTGGCTTAAAATTAATTTTTAAAATAGGAAAAAGGGGAGGGCTAATTTGTACGCACGCATAGCGGAGGGGTATCCCGAAAATGTGCGAGGTGCAACATGGTGGAGGGGGTACGAAAATATTACTTTTTGTGCGTACGTAATTACAGTCAGACCTCCCAAATTAGAAAACCTCCCTATTTCGAATTAATTGTTAGGTCCCGGCCGAATGCCACTAGGTGCTTCCCGACTGTCACATCAATAGTCCCAAGGTCATTAACTGCTCCCCTACTCCTTCACATCAATAATCCCAAGTTACCTTTTGCGCATTTTTTTCACCTATTGCCTCGCTCCTGGTATGTTAAATCAAAACAATTACAATATATACAAAACCATTAAAAAATAAAACGCGCCCATGTTGCTCTGTAATTGGATAAAACTGCAGATAGAATAATTACTTAGGCTAAGGGGCCGTCCATAAAGTACGTCACGCTCCAGAGTGTCCGGCCTGTTTTACGTCACGATGTTTGATATTAAATTTTAATTCTTTTGTTAGTTAAAAAAAAATATATTTTTGTTCGAAAGTAAGACAGTGACGTACTTTAGAGAAGGGGGAGGTGTGGAGATTTTTGACGGGGGGGGGGGGGTTAAAATGGTCAAAAATAGCGTGACATACTTAATGTACGACCCCTAAGCTGCTAGTATGCTTCTTTTTTCTTTTTTTCGTGCGCGCGCATGGTTTGATGACACTATTTAATCAGACGAGACCACTTCGTTCAAGGTTCAAGGCTTCGATCTTGTAAATGGAATGTGCATAAAATTATTAATTATTAAAGTGCTATAGTCCACTGGACGGTCTTTCTGAATATATTTTCTTAAACGCTTTAAAGTGACTATTTATTAGGAAAAAAAATCAACTGAGCTTGAAAAATCGTTAATTTTTACTCTTTATTTTCATTTAATTTAAACACAATTAAAAATATATCAGGGGGCATTACCCCCCCCCCTTCCCTACATCTTAGAAAATTGTCATACATTTTTACAATAAAAGTTATTACTAATTATCAATACCACTACTTTTATTTAAATTTATTATAATATTTAATAATTCATTGTAGTTCCAGCAAGTATCACATTTTATGTCTTCACTGTTTAGACCGACCACTTGACAGGAAAGGACGTGATGGAGTCTTTATCATTATCTGGGGGGGGGGGTGACCTTCCTGTAAAGGTTTACTACATCAACAACAGCGCAGAGTTGGATGATCTGTCACCACACAAGGTTTTCACAAGCGATGTGTCAACACATAAGTATGTCAGGAGCGATGTGTCATCACACAAGTCTGTTAGGAACGATGTGTCATCACACAAGTCTGTAGGAACGATGTGTCATTACACAAGTCTGTCAGGAACGATGTGTCATCACACAAGTCTGTC
>MUZC01001522.1:400242-443341 GCA_002072015.1 Radix auricularia
TTTTAAAAATAAAATAAATACCTTTTATATAAAAAATTGAGAACCCTTGAAATATTTAAAATAAAAATTACGCTATTGTATAAATCCTTTAGAACCAGTGTATTTTAAAAAGAATAAATAATTTAAAAACTTAAATAAATACATATTATATAAAACATTGAGAACCATTGAAATATTTAAAATAATAAAAAATTTAAAAATCTAACTATTATATAATATATTTAGAACCACTGTTGGATATAATAAAATATTTAAAAAATAAAAGCAATAACAAAAACAAAATAAAAGAAAACAAAGGGAAATAACTTAATTTTTAATAAACGCAGTTACTGCCCCTACAGTGGCCGCCATCTTGAACAACAAGTTCAGACATGTTCGCCGCCATCTTGGACGCCATCTTGGTCGCCATCTTGGCCGCCATCTTGGACACGTGTTTAGACATGTTCGACGCCATCTTGGTACGCAACCCACCGGAAATGACCCCACCCATAACCGGAAATGACCCCCACCCATAACCCGGAAGTAACACCAACCCTAACCGGAAGTAACCACGCCCACCATATGTGACGTCATAGACCGGAAGTGACGTCGGAGGGGCTGCCCCTCCAAAATAATACCTGTTTCCTGCATCCCTTACTACTGTCGAGCGCGCTTGCCACTCGACCACCGCGGATTAATCTATTTTAAAATGTTATGATTAAGTTCTTATAACTCTTATGTGTGTTTTATTTAATATGTGTTTCATTATCTGATTGGTTAAAATGTTTATAATTTTATAATGTATATCAGTATTTTTCCCCACTTTCTCTATAAACATTGTTTTTCTTTGGATCGCTTTTACCTCGTCTTCCTGCAGCATTAGTTAGTATACCTTTTTGTTGAGTATGTAACATTAAAGAAAATAGCCCCTTAAACGTAGGTTTCATCTATATTCTTATAAAAGTTGTAGAATAAGAAACAACAAAAATGAGTCAAGAAAATCAACATGAGTAAAGAAACTTACCAATAACCTGAATAAAAAATGTAATTTTCCATAACAGCGATGTGTCTCTGAAGGACATAATAACAACCTTGTTAGAAGACTTTTACTAAATGATTTAGAATAAGAATTTTTCACATCCTTGTCAAACAATGAAAAAAATGGCATCGGCGGGCTAAAAAGCCAATGAAGTCTTTAAATATATTTCTTAAAAAGGAAAACCCCAATATATGGCGGAAACAATAATTCTTAATAGTCGTGTACGTGAATCATCGGAATGAATGGATCATTCCTTCCTTTCGACCCCTTTCTTGAAAGCTGGAGATTGTTGGAGGTTTGTGTTCGTTCGAGTAGAGATAAAAGACACGAGATCATTGAGCTATTTAAGTAGCGTTGTGATGGTACTTGAAGCTTACTAGGCCTTCGTTGGTAGTGAGTTGCAGCAAACAAAAGAAATAACAAGAAGGTATTTATTGTTACTCGATTGATTAATAACAGGACAGCTAGCTTGTTTTTAAAGTTACAAAAACACACAGTTTTGGCGATATATTTACAATAAACGTGAAAACGTATGCTGGTGATTTATTTAATAACGCACACTGCTTATTTCTTTTATTCCAGTTGTTTGGTGCAAGTCTCGGGTTGTGTCTTTAATTCCAATTGTTGTTTGGTGCAAGTCTCGGGTTGTGTCTTTGGTTCCAATTGTTGTTTGGTGCAAGTCTCGATTTTTTTCCTAAACAACAAAATATTAAGGCCAACAGACTCGCATCGTCTGCTAAGAGAAAAATGGCAAGAAATTTTTGTATTTGTTATGTTTCAAGATATCAGCTAATTTATTTGGTTTTGTGCATAAGGTGCATGTTCGGTGCCTTGGGAAGAATATCCGGATCCCCGAAAAACATTTCAACCAGTTTTATGAGTATAATTCACCATATGTTTCCACTACCCATTATATTGCCCGAACACTTCAGACTTTGAAAGCATTAAGTGCTTAACTGAGAAGCCTTTGTGATAATTTACATTTAACAGGCCATGATTTTTGGCTCTAGCACTAAATTTATGAAATTGTGTTAACAAAGGTACATCTGTTGTCCTTTGATTTTTAAGTGTTGAAATGATTTTCAATGCCTTACAAATCATTGTATTTGATGGTCTATATAACTTCAATAACTTCATAGTTTGCTTTCTACACGCAATTTACTTTTTAGGTTTTTGGGGTATAGAAAGAAATAATTAAAGTTCTACAGATATTTATTTATTTAGTTACAATCTAAAAAAAAAATATTATAAAAATGAATGTATGCATGTCTCGCTTTCTGTTTTTAATAATAATAAATGTAAAACTTATATGGGGCCTACAGCTTTGGGATAATTTGTTTTAACACTCCTGGATGGCTGGGGGCAAAAGTGTCTTTTTTCTAATATGAGCTAATGAAATGGTATTTTAAGCGTTAACAACTCGGAAAATAGACGGATCTTGACCGAATTTGGTTTATATAAACTTGATTAACCATATTAAAATACCATTGACATTAAACTCCTAATGGCCCTTCTTTCAAGGCCACAGACCCTTAAATCTTTTTTCTCCTTAACGTTTAAGAAGGATTTCCCTTTTGATTTTACAATATCTTGACAAATATTGATATGTATATCCATCATTATCCAGATTGAAATGGACATATGTTTTCAAATTTAAATTTTGCACCGATTAGGCCTGTAGCCCATAACTTCGTGATTTTTTTCCTTCTGATATGAGCAATATGCATGTTACATTATTCGTATGATCTTTTTGACACTCTGAGAAATTGTTGAATACACTCCAGCTTAGGTTTTGCATAGCATTACAAGGTTAAAAAAAAAAAAAAAACTAAAGGGGGCCGGGGGCCATAATGCAATTTTTTCTCTTTATATTAAAAAGTATTTCAAATGTTTGCATGTTGTTTAATTTTTGGATCTTGACCAAACTTTGCACATAGAAAATTGATGGCCTTTTATAATATATTATGCGACATTGAACTCCTAATATCAATTCATTTAGTTCGGGGGCTCCTAATATTTTTTGTTGCAAATTTTTAAGTCTCAATACTCACTTTTCGACATTACACGATCTTGCTAAATATCGACAAATATCTCCTTCACAATCCAGACTGAAATTTTCAGGGTTTGAAATTTTGCACAGCCTTGGCCCGACACCTTTAATTTTAATGCAATGTTTTTATTAATTAATTTAGATTTATAAATATAATTTGAACATTACCTACGCCACAATTCATCCGATCGACATGAAAATTTTAGAAGTAGTTGTTGACTATGCTCCCGCGAAATGGTTCAGGCATTAAAAAAAAAAGCATCACTTATAGTTATAGGGGGCTTTGGGCCATTAATGTCGTTTTTGCTCAAATACAAGCTTATTCCAAATTTCTTTATTCATCCTATTCTTCCTAAAATTCTGGTAGTTGCTGCATACACTCCCGCATTAATTTGAGGAATACAAATTTTAATAAATACACATTTTAGAGGGCCGAGATTGCAAAAATTTTGTTTTTTCTTTATGAACAAAATGAAATTTTTTTTTAAAATTGTCTACTGTGCTAATAGATTGATATGTAAAATCATAAAAACAGAAGAGCATAAAAACTTTGTGATTTATAAAAAATAATGTAGGGCATATAGTTTTTAAGGTCAATACCTTTGTAGCCGAGGGGAGGTGTGGGTGTGAAATATTTTTTGCAAAATATCAAGACTTCATTCTCCATTTCATTTTGCATGAAAATGTTACCTATTGACACATATCTCTATTAAGCTTCAGTTCAATATGTATAAGTTATTGAACTTCACATCTTCTACTGATTTAGCATGGAGACCCTAATGTTATTTTATATTATTTTTCAAGCTATTGTAATATATCATTCATTCGATCGCCAAGAAGATTTTGGAAGTCCTTGAATATACATCCGTGATGGTTTTTGGTCTTTGTTGGGGGCAGGGGTCCGAACATGTTTTTTTTTCTCTTTTTTATGATATGAGCTATTTAAACTTTATTTTAATTTTAGCTATATGGCAAAGGATATATTTTAAACAAGCTAAGTGCATAAATTCTAGACTGACCATATTGTAGTTTTATTGGAGCTTTAAACAACTTATGTCGATTCCTTCAGTGCCATGGGCCTCGAAATAATTTTAAAAACTTAAAGGACGTAATCCAAAATTTGATTTTAAACAATTTTGACAAATATTGCCAAGCACATTCATTATGATCCAGATAGCAATTTACAGGCATTTTGTTGCTTAAATCTTGCATTATTATGTATGGGTGTGGGGGCGCTGAATGTCATTATTTTCTTATATAATCCGTATTCAACCAATCGCACTGATACTTTGAGAAGTTTATTTTTTTTAGTTCAATGGCAATATATTTTTATATATTTGATTGTCATGAAACTTAGTGAAGTTGCTTTAAAGTTACATGAAGGTTTCTGACATAACATTTTTTTTTAAAGTAAGAGTCATTAGTATCTTTGAATTTCCCTTCTTCTGAAAGCGTTGTAACGCGTGACATGACACTTATTATCAAATAAATAAACAAGCTTAAGCCAGATGAGATTTGGTTTTGATGCAAAACTTCATGTGAAATCGTTTGAAATATTTTCACAACCACGTTTGTAAAGTAATTACAAATTATAACAATAATAATAACAATATAGTAAAGAACATGTGTTTTAACACGGAAGAATCTTGAGTTGTTTAATGACGTTAGTGTAATGTCGCCTTCTTGTTATGGTAACAGTGCTTTTATAATTAGGGCAGCCGTTTACGACTATCTTTTTCCAGCTTTAAATAAAAAATTATCTCGACTCACCCTACCCCAATCTTCTAGACTGATCATATGAACAAAACGCTGCCCCTCCCCACATCTATGGCGGATTAAGGGGGGTGGCTGAGCGGGCTAAAGCCAGGGGCCCCCGATGGTTTTTGGGGCCCCCAAACTTTTTATATTTTATAATAAAAGTGTACAAATGTTTGCACGAATCCTTGAAAATATAATAAATCAAATAAATGTATAAATATTATCTATTAAACTGATCGCTGTTCAGACCTGACAGTCTTATCTATACTAATAAAAGGGAAAGCCCTGACTGACTGACTGACTGACTGACTCACTGATTCATCACTAATTTTCCAACTTCCCGTGTAGGTAGAATCATGAAACTTTGGGAAGTTGTTGGGTACACTCTAACTACGAAAATTGGCGAAAAAGAATTTTTAAATTCACACTCATGGGGGTCGGAGACCCAAAACTGTTTTTTTCCTTATGTAAGCTATATGCTAATTGAAAATCAATAATTCATCTATTTCCCGTGTAGGTAGAAGCATGAAACTGAAGAAATGTTTTGAGTACATGCTTCCGACGATAATTGGCAAAAGAGAATATTAAATTTCCCACTCATGGGGGCTGGGGCCCCGAAAAGTATTTGTTCATTAAATGAGCTATATAAACATTGAAAATCACCAATTCTCCTATTTTCCGGGTAGGTAGACTCATCAAATGTTGGGGAGTTTATAAATACACTTTCACGATGCTAGCAGGTGAAATAATTTTTAAGATTTCTCTCACTGGGGGGCTGGGGGCCTAAATTTAAAAACTAAAAATCACTATTTCTTCCATTCACCATGTAGGTGGAGGGCATGAAACTTTAGGAAGTTGTTGAGTTTAATCTCCCGATGATATTTGGCGAAAGAGAATGTTAAATGCCCACTCATAGAGGTACGGGAGCCCCCAAAAAATGGGGCCTCATAAAACTTTTTTCCCCCTTATATGAGCTATTTACAAATTGCAAATCATTAATTCTCATATTTCCCGTATAGTTTGAAGCATGAAACTTTGTAAATTTTTTGAGTACATGCTTCCGACAATAATTGGCAAAAGAGAATGTTAAATTTCCAACTAATGGGGGCCGGGGCCCCCAAAACATTTTTTTTATATGAGCTATACAAAAATTGAAAATCACTAATTATCCTATTTCCCATATAGGTAAGAGCATGAAACTTTTGAAATTTTTTGAGTACAAGCTCCCAAAAATTGGCAAAAAGAATGTTAGAATTCCCTCTAATTGGGTACCGGGGGCCCAAATATATTTTTTCTTATATTAAAAACCAACTTGAACCAAACTATATGAACATTAAAAATCACCTATTCTCCAATTTTCCGTGTAGGTAGGAGCATGAAACTTTGGGTAATTAAGTACCCTCTCAGGACAAATGTTGGTGTAAAAGAATTTTGAAAAAATACACTCATGGGGGCCGGGGCCCAAAAAACTTATTTTTTCTTATATGAGATTTTTAAAAATTGAAAATCACTGATTCTCTTATTTCTCGAGTAGGTAGACTCATGAAAAGTTGGGGAATTGATAATTACACTTTCACGATGGTAGCAGATGAAAACTTATTTTTAAAATATCTCTTACTGGGGGCCGGTGGGCCAAATGTAGTTTTTTTTTCTAATATAAACTATATAAAAACTACACATCACTAATACCCCTTTTCTCCATTTAGGTGGAAGCATGAAACTTTGGGAAGTTGTTGAGTACAATATCCAGATGAAAGTTTGCGAAAGAGAATGGTAAATTTCCACTCACAAGGGGCCGGGGGCCCAAATATAGTTTTTCTTATATTAAAACCGACTCATCACAAATTCCACAATTCATCGTGTAGGTAAAAACATAAAACTTTAGGAAGTTGTTGGGTACCCTAAAAACGACGAAAATTGGCGTAAAATAATTTTTAAATGCACGCTTATGAGGGCCTGGGCCCAAAAAAAACCACGTTTTTTTCCTTATACGTGCTATAAAAATTTGAAAATCAATAATTCTCCTATTTTCCAAATAGGCAAACGCATGAAACTTTGGGGGTTTGTTAACTACACTTCCATGATAGTAGCAGGTGAACAATTATTTAAAACATTCTTTACTGTGGGCTGGGAGGCCAAAATATAGTTTTTCCCTTAATATTAATTATATAAAAATAAAAAATCCCAAATAGGTAACGCATAAAACGTTGGGGATTTTTTAAATACACTTCCACGATGGCATCAGGTGAAATAATATTTAAAATATTCCTTGGTGGGCGCTGGGCTTCCAAAATATAGTTTTTTATGCACTCTCTCACTTATCACTAATACTCCATCTTCCCGCAGCAAAGCGCGGGCAAATTGCTAGTAATCTATAAAACTTGGCTCACTTAGAGAATATAGTATAAAAAATAGTGTATATTTTTAAAATTTCTGGCCATGTGGAAAGAGCATAGGGGTGTGATGCAAACGGTGTCGGGTTCGAATCCCAGTGGTGGACTGTAAACATTTTTCTTTTCACACTCAATTTTTAACATACCGGCGAACATTTTAAACAGTTATTTCTTCGTGTTCGTTTTTTTTTCATTATTAATATTTAGTTACAGTCTTATATTAGCTGTTAGCAATCATTTTATTTTAAGGGACGCCGGATGGATAGGGCCACCGTTTGATTACAGCCAGGGGCAGTGGCGGCGTTAGATAAGCGCTGGGCCTAGTGACTAGTAAAGATCGCTAAGCACCAGTATGCTATGGTATTTAAAAATATGAAATATCTTGATTAATGTAAAATTTTATTACCGCGTGTCACCTTTTTATTAAATTATTACAAGTTCGTTTTTTTCTCTGGTCAATAAACAACGGTTTATTCTTATCGAAAAATGACGTGCCGGTTACGACGTGATTTAAAATGCAATTTATTGGCAGACATATTGCAAAATAATGCGTTTTGCTAATTGAAGGTGAACTGTGGATGTCGACATGCAGGATACCTTGACCCTAACTTATTACAATAGCGAATCACGTATTATGAGCCATCAGGGTTGTTAATATTGCAATATTGTATTGGTATTGGTAGTATTGCCAATACTTTTTTAAGTATTGGGACGATATTGCAATACTTCTTGAAATTTGATATTGGTATTGGTATTGCCAATAATTATTTTTGATATTGGTATTGATTTTTAACCAATACTTAAAGCAATATTCAATAAATTTTCTAGGAGGATGAGTATTTTCCCCTCTTCCTTCACAACTGAGCAGTGCACATTTTGAAATGGTTACTTTTCTTCGCCTGGCTAAGTGGTAACGGCCTAATAGGTGGCGTTACCCTGTGAACTCTACTAAAATTCATCGTTCATCGTTAGTTTTCCAGATGTGATGCAATCCACTGACTCGGTCTGACTGTTTTTACTATAGTATGATGTTTAACCGTTTATGTATCGTTTGCTTTTCTATGACAGTCATTTGCTTCATTCATCCATTCATTCATCCATCCATCCATTCATTCATTCACAATATGTTTACAGTATACATATTAAAAATCTTGTTGCTTAAGGACGTTAAGGTATGCCGACTTATTTAATATGTTGTCAAAGACTTTTGAATGCTTTGAGGAAAACTGATGAAGCAAGTGTTAACTATTGAACAACATTTGGTTAAAAATACATTGTCTAAATTAGCCCAAAATGTTGTTATCGTTTATTGATGTAAGTGATATAGAGCGATGAATTAAGTATTTGCGTTTTATTCGTCGAATGACCCAAATATTTGTATTGGTAAGGCAATAATAAATAAATATTGGTATTGGTATTGCAATACTGGTTTTAAAATTGTATTGGTATTGGTATTTCCAATAGATTTTACAGGCAGTATTGGTATTGCCAATAATTTTTTTTAGTATTGTTAACAACCCTGTTAGCCATGCGGTATTTAACATTTGACAGACATGCATGTTTTATGACTGTTTTCCACTAATAGATGTCAAGTTCCGTGGTTTCTTCTTATGTACAGTTAGTAAACCACTTACCACTCACAGACGAAAGTTCACTTTTCTTGCCTTCCTGGCGGAGAATTCGTTGATCAGATTTTTGTAGTCCAAATTTGTTTATCTGCTTGTTTTGGAAAGTACTTATCCAGTACTCCCTTTTGACTTCTGTCGAATTCTTCTCTTAGCTTGCGTTTTTTTTTTAGCTTTTTCTGCGCCTTAGTCATATTTGCGAAATCTATCGCGATCTCTTCCACTCATGTTGATATCGTACAGAGAAATCACTTTGATGACGCTAATTAATGTTTCCGATCGCACCACTACCGAGACACTGCCATTCCGATGACACAGTTTTCTAAAAAAAATAACTATTTTAGTAAATCTATTTTGACTGACGTGTACACAAATAAAGGGGATTGGCTGAATGGTACATATGACCTATTTTCCGCTAACGGTGTAATGCTTTCAAAGACGTCTAGAGCTACGCTACGGAATTTGACCTTCAAAAAGGATTACAAGAGTGCCTGTTTCGTTTCTTTACAATCGTTTCCAGCATTCGCTCTACCATCCACTCTTCGATTCTACATGTATAGGCTATTAACCAGGACGAGACATGTTCAGGACCGAAACGCGGGGCCTACCTAAGCGCAGGACCTGGGGCAGTCGCCCCAGTTTGCCACCCTCAAACGCCGCTCCTGGCCAGGGGCCCCGTGCAGTCTTAGTCCGCCCCTGCCCCACATTAAGAACTTGGATCTATAACCTCTTAGAGTTTATTTTATAATCATTTTAATTATATTTATATATTTAGAATTTATAAGCACAAAACACCAGTCAAGTACTCAAAGCGCGTCAAATAAAAATAGTAATACATAAATTCAATTTAAAACAATCATTTCCTAATTACTTAATTTGATTTTAAAAAATGTATGAAAGTGCGTCCTTACCTCCAGTAACCTGAACTCCTGTTATTTGTGACCAAGGAACTAAATTTATGCTTTCCCTTTCCTGCTCTTCTTGTTAACTAATGTACATCTCTTTCTCAATCGTTACAAATGAAAATACATGTATGTGAGCTTCAACCTTGAAATCTATATAATATCCTAAATATGATATCTGTTGTCTGTTTTTAAGCAATAAATGCGCAAAGTTCAATTAATGACATAAGATTAAAAGAAGAATTGTTAAAAGTAAATAAACATAGCACTTTACATAAAAATATAAAGAAACACAAAATTATCAATGCATTCCAGAACAATATTCATGACCTAGCTATAATATATAATAACGAATAATAGAGTTTTCATTATAGTACGCCACGCAGGGAAATCAAAAAATCAAAAATTTTAGTTAAGTCTCAAGTATAGATCTATAAATGCTTTATGGTTAAAAAAATCATGTTAAGCCTGGTCCCTTTTTGGACTCAGGACGTGTTAGCGCATTTTCGTATTATGTATCAGTACTTATGTTAGATATCAGCATTATGTGGTCATCAGTAATTGTGTTTAGATTTTAGACATATTTTTATGAATTTTTAACGATCATTTTGGTGAAAAATGGATTTTTGTGGTTATGTGGCACTTCCAGACGGTCGACCTGCCACTGGAAGTAGTCAGAAATGATCAGCACAAAATTTTGAACATTTTAGTGAAATAAAATTAAAAAAATTTTGTATGGAAAATGAGGTCATATGGCACTTCCAGGAGCTCTACTGCCACTACAAGAGGTCGGATCGAGTAACTGAGTGTTGATGCACAAATGGCAGGTCAGGACATACAAAAAACATATATACATCATGGGTCTAGGACTTATGGATGTTGAGATCTAGGGTGATGACAGACGGACGGACGGACAGACGGACAAAACGGATACAATAGCGCATTTCTACTTCTCGAAAATGCGCTAAAAAACTTTAGTCTGCCTGCTATATTTTAGCTCCATTTGATCACAGGAAAAGGGTTATAAAAATATGTTTAACACAGTGCGCACCGCAAGACACATAAGCAATTAATAGAATTTACGTTTACAGATCGGGAATATATTTTTAAAAAGTATCGTCAATATGAATGTTTCAATAGGTCGTTCAATATAAAAAGCGCCGAGACACCTTTAATTTGCACAAAAAATAACATTATATTTAGAGATAAATAGAAATGGTCTAAAATGACTTAATTTAATTACAGCACTTTCGATCGATCTGAACTTTTCATCGAGCCTTTTTATTGTCTGCACAAGCCTATCAGCAAGATTTCAGATCTCTAGCATACAAGGAAGTTTGTTAAAAAATCGATCAACATTTTTTGCGGAATTCAAAGCATCAATCAGGCAAGCAGACGCCACGAGCTAATATAATAATAATAATAATAATAATAAAATGATGATTTATATAGCGCTGTATCCCAGCAAGGAGCCAGGCTCACAGCGCTTTACATGGAAACAAAAATACATATATAAATAAAAAGAAACATTCATAGCATATTAACTACATAAATAACAATACGGTATACTCAATACATCAGCTACGCTAATCAATTACAGAAATGTGGTTTTATTATTTTTGAAAATAAATTTTAAAGAGATATGTCTTAAGTGCAGTCTTAAATGACTTAGCAGTTGAAATGCTACGAATGTGTAATGGAAGAGAATTCCATTGTTTGGCTGCACAAAAGGAGAATGACCTTTCGCCAAAAAATTTAGTTCTTATCTTAGGAACACAGAGAATGCGTGTATCCGCAGAGGAGCGTAGCTGACGACTTGGTGAGTAGACTGACAAAAGTTCAGTAAGATATGAAGGGCATGAGTCAGAAAAGAAGTTGTGACACAGAACGGCCAGTTTGTAATCAATTCGGGCTTGTATAGGTAGCCAATGAAGAGAGTAAAGTAGCGGAGTAGCATGGTCATGTTTTTTTGCCCTTAGAACTAATCTTGCAGCTGAATTTTGAACTCTCTGTAGTTTTTCAATGCATTGTTTTGGCGCACCTGACAGAGGAGAATTGCAGTAATCCATACGAGCAAGAACAAGAGAACAGACTAGAGTTTTTGTTGCACTGTCTGTTAAGTAATGACGGATTGAACTGATCTGACGAATGGCAGTATAGGCAGAGCGACAAATATAAAGTATTTAAAACGAAAAAAAAATTCCTTACCACGTGACAAATCAAATTTCCACAGAGAGATAAATCAGGAGAGAGATGGGGGTGGGGGAGAAAAAGAGAGAGACAGAGAGAGACGGTGTAAAAAGAAAACAACAGAAAACCAAAAATGGCATAAGTACTGATACTGTTTTCCTAACCATACTATCAAAACAAAGCGTATTCTTTTCCGCCGAGCGTCCGAAACATTAGAGTAGTTATTGACATAGCAAGTATTTAAAATAGAGAAAACAATTAGTTACCCAATGGAAAAAAAAAGTTTAAAAAAAAAACATAAAAAGACAGAATAATTTTATTGGGGCTGCGTTCGTAACCACGAAACAACGTAAGTCGAGACTGTTGTAGCTCGAGGACTACCTATTTATTAACATTGATATGCATGTTTAATAAATATAATTAAAAAACAAAAATATTAACATAAAGGTAGTTAATACCGAACATTTCTATTCTTTTGATTTTGTTAACAAAAATTTTGTAAAACAGAAGACAACGCCTCTTTCACGTCCAGCTTCCTAATTCACCCTTTGACGCGGTTGTTTCTTTTCTTTTTCAATCTTTTCTACATATGGTGTCTGAGCCATTGCTTGCTTTGCGAAAAAACTTTGGATCGATTTTTAACTAACTTCATCGTAAGCTAGCGAGCTGAAATTTTGCATGCAGACTCATGCCGATGATTAAAAGGATTATCAAAATTTCACATCGATCGAATATACTGTAATTGAATCATTGAATTTTAAAATAACTTTATTTATCTCTATGCAGCATGTTAATAATTTAGATTTAGTGTTGTGGTGTGTGTCTTGTTCTCCAACCTTTTCTGTCGCGCAATAAGGTGCGCATTATATTGAAAATACGTTTTAAAAATTTATTCACGATCGGTGCGCATTATATTAAACATGTTTTACGAAAAATAACTAAAGTTTTGTATTTTAGAATTGTTTTGCCCTGCGTATTAGCCTATAATGAATATATTTATAGCTTTGTTTCGTATTATAAAGGATTTAAGTAAAAAGCATGTTTTTTTTTTTTTTTTAAATTTAAATTCTTTATATTAACTTGTGGTGTGAGTCCTTGCTTGCTTGCCGAAAAATCTTAGGTTCGATTTATAACCCACTTCCTCATAAGCTAGCAAGTTGAAATTTTTCAGGCAGACTCCGTACCAATGATAAAAATTAGGCATCAAAATTTCAGATAAATCAAATGCACTGTAATTGAATTATTCAATTTTTAAATTATTTTATTGAACCCTTTGTATTATGTTAATTTTTTGAGATAGAGTGTCGTGGTGCGTATTATATTCAACAACCTTTCCTGTCGTGCAATAAGGTGCGCATTATATCGATAATACTTTTTAAAAATATGTTCACGATCGGTGCGCTTTATATGAAACAAGTTTTACGAGACATAATAGTAGAATTTTGTATTTTCGGATTGTTTTGCCCTGCGTATAATAATGAACACCCTTAGACTATAGCCATAAATAATATAATAGTCCAAGTCACTCACTGGATGGATGTGGAACACTGTGGAACTATGTACAACAGTCTATAGCAGTTGAAAAATCGTGTGGTGATTAGCGCTGTAAAAAATATTTAATATGACGTCATTGTTTGGTGTGCATCGGTGCGCAAAATAATTTATAAATAAAATAGAACGCCAACTACCGAAACAACACACGCACCTGTGAAGTCAGCATGTGTGTTGATGTATACAAAATAGACACCATTTTGTGTACTTTAGATTAGACAATTACGTTATTATCGTTGCTATTGTGTTGAAGTAGACAACATTTTGTGTTTATTAATCCTAATAAATAAAATACTTTGTGTACATTAGATTAAATAATTAATTTATTTTGGTGTTCAAGTGGGTATTAATCATTTGCTTATCATTTGTAGTTTTATCTTTGCTATTGGGGACGAACAGTAATCAATTTGTGAGATGTTCTGGAGAAAAGTATCGTTGATAGATATAATTATGAAGCAATTTGTTTAAAACAGATTATGATGGAGGTGGATGAAGACCCTGTCACCAGAAAACGACGTAAAACTAAGGAACGTAAAGATAGATGGCGTGTAAAGCAAACACCCGAATCAGTTGAAGAAATTCGCGCAAAAAATAAATGAGTCGTAAAAGACACGCCTGAGAAGCATGTCCCCTGCTTTGTTACAAGCCCATCGAGTGGCCAAAGCTGCATCTGAACATCAACGCGTTTCACACATGTCTTCAGCTCAGCTTCAAGCCCATCGAGTGGCCAAAGCTGCATCTCAAAATCAACGCGTTTCACACATGTCTTCAGCTCAGCTTCGTGCCTATCAAGCGGCCAACGCTGCATCTCAACAACAACATCGAGAGCATCTGAATGAGGCTCTTCGTCGGGAAGCAATCAATTTCAACGTTAGCAACACTGTTCAACATGATTGTGGACAGTTTGGTGGGCAACCCTAAATTGTCAGTATTGTGGGGCGAAGCATTTTGAGGGTGAGCGTCCATCAGATGGCCTATTCACATCATGCTGTCGCAAAGGAAAGGTTATGCTACCTAAGCCGCAAGACATCAATGGAGAAGTCGTTGAGTATTCCGAGTTCCTTATACAACTTTTATCAGAACCTAATCATCACAATTTCAAACATTTTCGGGACAACATCCGATCGTATAACAGCGCAATTTCGTTTGGATCATTGGGTGATAATATCATGGACTTACCAGGGAGAGGCCCGTACAGATTCAAGATTCACGGAAAAATGTACCATCGTACGTCACATCTACAGCCAGTCAATGCCAAAGAACCGCAATTTGCCCAGCTGTATGTTGTCGACAGTAATCAGGCTACAGACGTAAGAGAAGGAAACTACGCTGAGAACTGCAAGCGGGAAATACTAGATCAAATAGATCGATTTTGTCGTCAACACAATCGTTTGGCTCAGACTTTTAAATCTATTAGAGATGTCGAAGTTTGGCTCAGACTTTTAAATCTATTAGAGATGTCGAAGCCCGAGAAGCTGCACGCGCCGCTGAGGCAGGTGATGAAGCGCCAAAAATCAACATTTATAATATAAGAAAATTGTTGGTATACATTTCATGATGTTTAATATTTCGTATTCATGAAATAAGGATAAGTTATTAAAGTTATTGGGGCTTTTGACAACAACAAAAAAAACAATTAAAAAAAAAATAATAAAAAAAAATAAATAAATAAAATATATTAAAAAAAAGAGTGGGCGCCGTAGGCGCCCTACAACCCGAGTTATCGTATGTTAAGTATTTTTAGTCAAAAACTTAATTTTTAAGGTTTTTTTAAAAAACAATTTCTTACTTGCTTTAATTTACTTTATTTGGACTGTTTTATTATTACATGTTACGAATTATTTTATTAAAATTTCGCTCTTAACGTATTTCATTGTATTTCGTAATTTCTTTTTCTAGGCGAAAAATAATATGTCTGCGTTTTTAAAAAAATATCGAAAAGTAAACAGTAAAATTTAAGATCTTGTTTTCACTCCTTTGATGGTGGAATCCGTGGTGGCCCAGCCCTCCCCACACCCTTTATTGACGCAACTGTTTTAGTGCAGTTTTAAAATCTTTAGTAGTTGGAATAATGCGAATGTGTAATGATAGAGAATCCCATAGTTTATGGAGGGGGGCACTAAAAGAGAGAATCTTTTCGCCAAATGTTTTAGAGCGTTTCTTAGGAACAGAGAGAATACACATATCTGCAGATGACCATATCTGACGTGTGAATGAGTAGACAGAGCAGCTCAATAAGATAGGAAGGCTATGAGAAGGAAAGGAAGTTGTGAACGAGAGCGGACTGTTTGTAATCAAAATGTTATTGAATAGGGAGCTAATGAAGTGAATAATATAATGGAGTTATATGGTAAATTTTTTATTTGCCTTAAAAACAGCCAACGTAAACTTCCGAAGAAAAACTAACACACCAACAAATATATGCACATTCAAATATTCAAAATAAATTATAACATAAAATCTGAGACAAAAGACATAGACCAAAGCCCCGCGTTGAGACTAGTATGAAATATCCGTAGAATATGTATTAATTTTACTATGTTGCTTTTCATCACGTTAATGTTTTGAGTGGGCCAAATAAAACCAAACAATTATTGTGCAATGAAACCATATAGATAAGTGAATATTAACACGCAATCTCTTTTGTAAACACACAAATTTGGTGTCGACGTCACTCTGAATATTGAGTTGTATGTCAGAACTATTTTCTCCATGATCAATAGTAATATATGGTACCTGTGCTACATGCATTTGTGTAGATTATTGAAAATTCAGCAATCATACGATTAACCAGCAGCGCAACAAGTTGAGGGCAAAGTGGCTGCTAGTCAGAGATACATCTGTAAGGGTGGCTAATTGCCCACCGTTAATTAAAAAAATCACAAACAACTGAAATGAAAAACTCAGACGACCAAGTAATACGAGAATTTGAAACTAATGGCATGTAGCATGTCCGTTACTCTTTACGTTTGTGTATAGCTCAAGTGCTATGGACTTAAACGAATTTGCGATTACTATGTGTGCAGCAAGGTTGTGAAAGATTCCAACACATTAACATGAACTTCACCAAATCAGACACGGAACTTACACAAGAAGGATATATGAGACGGCTAGGCTAAAGCGTGAGGGACTAGAGCATACGTTTCGTGATGTAGAAAAAGTTACGTTTTTGTAAATCTTTTCGTCTGTCTAGGGCAGTAATGGCAAACCGCTTCGGTGCCGACTGCCCAAAATTCAACAAAAACCAACTTAATTATATCAAAGTGCTAACAGTGACAATCCATTAAACACGAAAACGGAGGTTTGTCTTAGCAAAGCAACAAACACTTGTCTTAAAAGTTAAAGAAAAAAAAACAAGAAGAGATATTTCAATGATTAAAGTAACGAAAAAAATCTTATTTTTTGAAATAGACTGGTTTCTTGTAGTTAATGAGATTTTGTTGTTTACATAGACTACTGAAAATTCGTCAAACCTTGGCTCATACTTCGTTAATTTGAGCGCAACGTTTGACTGACAGGACATACAATAACAACGAACGTTTCAGCAAAAAGCCAATAAACAATGCATGCACGCATACACACACACGCTCGCAGGCGCGCGCGCGCGCACACACACACACACACACACACACACACACACACACACACACACACACACACACACAAACCTGCGCGATCTTTTTCTATATAGGCTCGCACTGCTCTCTCCTTTCCTATGTAGGCTCGCACTGCTCTCTCCTTTCCTATGTAGGCTCGCACTGCTCTCTCCTTTCCTATGTAGGCTCGCACTGCTCTCTTCCTGCTTTACTTTCATTGACTCTTTGGATTTCACCGCAGCTAAGTTTTTATTTTCTATGTTCCTTTTATTTGTGTATTTTTCGTTCGTTGCGGAAGGCTCTTTGCCGAGAAACGGTCGATGTTAGGTTACATCATCTCAGGCTAACTCTTACCCTGTTTACGTCTTTACCATTTAATTATTTATAAGCCTGAATGCAGTCTCACCCCCATTTTGTTCATTAATTAGAAAGTAGTTTACATGGTAAAATTCTAAATTTTTGCTATGGCACTATGAAATTTAACAATTTTAGCATATTACCCATTTAAAAAATATTGATTTTAGTTGCTAGCAGTTTTGAAATATAATTTTTCCTTACCTAGAATTTGATGTAGACCTACGATCATTTCCACAGCTATAACCAATATCAAAATGCTTGGTTTATTAAAAGGTCAAGTTTTATGCATAATACATAGGAAACCCCATAAGTAGGTCACGAAAATACGATTTTTCAACGGAAATCAATGGGTATTGCAAGGTGGGGTTGTGCGGGAAAACCCAGGTTTCCATTCAATAAATGGGTGGACGGATCCAAGTACAGGAGTACCTCGAGATGCAAATGTTCTCCGATTAGCCCATATCTTAAATGAGAGTTTTAAAATCACCTGCAGTTATGAAGTTATTTTTTTTAAAAAGTTGTGCCGTGTAAACCCAGGCACAAGGGTTCTATGAATTGTATTAACTTAAGCCATGATGAAGTAACAATCAGCATAGAAATACTGAGTGTCAAGTATATCTGTTCCACTAATAATTTTATTCTCTACCACCTCTGCTGTGAAGTTGTTTTTTCAACTAAATGACCAGACTACAGCAGTTATTGACTAGACCACTGCAGTTATTGACTAGAACACTGCATGTATTTATAAGATCACCGCAATTACTGACTATACCCCAGCAGTTATTGACCAAACAACTTAGTTAATGTCTTAGAATTGCCTTTAAAAGACAGTTTAAAATTCATTAGAGCACTGGTTTATTTTCCAAGATAATTTCTTTCAACAAGCATCGTTCTCATCCCCATCTCATGTATCAACTGATTTATTTCTTTGTTCTTGTTACAGACACCACCAGAGTTAAATTTTGTCGATAGGTTTCGGGGCAAAGCAACCTTGGCATGTAGCGTCACCGATCTTACAGTAGCAGTCGTTCCGACTTTATGCCTGTCACCAGTACGTAGGGAGAGAGGGGGTCAAGTAGTCCTTTCCCTTAGACTACTATCATCGGTTGCACAGACTAGGCCAATGGTAGAGTCCCTATTGTAAGGAAGTGCACAGTACTACAAGTTGTATATGTAATTGTAGAACACTAGGTTTAAGTTAACGTAAGATCAACTTTTAAAATCAAACTAAAAGAGCGTGTGTAAAATTAGAAGGTTTTGATTTAACACGGCCGTGAATGACGCAAATTTAGGACCACTGTTGGCTTCGCTTAGTGACTCTACTGACTCGAGGTCACGTTCAAGGCCAGTGTAGGAAGCACAGACCCAAATATGAAATGGGCATAGCCAGAATAAAATGACAAATAGTTTTTATAACGCAAAAGGGGTTTGAAACTATGATCAAATTTGATTTTTAGAAAAACTTCACCATACAAATAATCTAATAGTAATGAATTTCAAACCATATATATATATATACACACACATATATATAAATAGCCTACAAATTTAAGCCTCTCACTGACTGTTGTGTCGCCTTAAGCTAACACACACATTAATTGGCTCCTTTCCCCCCTTATTTTTTATCATGCCCCAGTGGCGAATCATGCTTGTATCCCTCTGCAATGTTGTTTATGTTTGATATGTGTTTAAAAGTAACTCGTATGAGCATGGGCGTCGTTAGGAATTTTTCCAGTGGGGGGGGGAAGGCAAAAAAAATCAAGTTTTTTAATTTCCAAAAAATGACGTCACGTGCCTATCGGGTGGGGGTCCCCACCTTTATGACGAAGGGGAGGGGGGAGTTTAAGAATTGTGACGCCACGTCAAAACACGCTACTATAAGCCAAAGTTCCAATTAAATATTTGATTTTTTACTATCTGTTTTATTACGTTTTGCACGGATTTCTGCGTGTTACGCTATATACATTGCCTTGAACTTGAACTATCCCTTAACCCGACGCTGGGTCGTTGGGGCACCATTTTGAGCTGCGCACTAACTCATGCCAAGTGTCACGGTTCTGACCTGCCTTCTGGGAATCGCTAAATGAAAGGCCGGTCCACTCTTTGATGTTGTCCTCCCAACTCTTCCTTGGTCTGCCTCTTTTCCTTCTTCCCTGGACTGTGCCTTGCAATATCGTCTTTGAGAGACCTCCAGATCTTGACACGTGTCCGTACCATCGTAGTTTCCTCTTTTTAATTGAGGTGAGAAGGTCCTCGTAAGGGCCAATGACAGCACTTATTTTGTCGCGGACCGCTTTGTTCGTGATGTGCGCCGTGTAGGAGATGTTTAATACCTTTCGAAAACATCTCATCTCAAGCGCACTAATTCTTTTTTGGAGGTCTGCGGTGAGCGTCCAAGCCTCACAACCATAGAGGAAGACTGACATCGCCAGAGAGCGCATTAGTCGAATCTTTGATCTCAGGGAGAGCTTCTTGCTTTGCCAGATGTTTTTCAGTTTGCTTAGTGCAGCAGTAGTTTGGGCCGTTCTGGCAAGAATTTCTGGTTTTGAGCCTTCATCGGATATTACAGCCCCTATTATATTTCCTTACACTTAGTAAATACTAACATAACAATAAAGTGTTTTGAAACATGCTCATTTTCAAATAGACAATACCACTTTAAGGTGGGGTGTCATAGCTTTTCGACCTCATATTGTGGGGGGGGGGGATTCTAAGTTTTTTTAACGAAGTGTGACAAGGGGGAGTGGGTGGGTTAAAAATCGGCCAAAATCACGTGACGTCATTTATGGACGGTTCCTAACTGACAATGCTATACAGGTTTAATTTTCAATTAAATTTGAGTTAAGTACAACATAAGTGCCGCAAAAATAATTAGAAATTAATAAGACTCAGAAAATAGTACTGTAATAGCTAAAATATGTCATATATTAATGCATTTAATAAATGAAAAACCTAAGAAAATTAATTATGCTGTGAAATAATATACGCGTAGAAACTGCAGGATTGCCAAAGATGGAAAGAAAATTATTTACAGGCTTTAAATAAAGAAATGAAAAGTGTTGCAATCGCGGGATTCCGAAATGCCGTTATTAGAAGATTTTGGGGCGTCTGTAGCATCATTGGCAGTGAGGACATCAGTACAAATCAACAGCCAGACACAGCGGAGGCTACTGTTTCTAATTTGTTTGTCGCTGACACTTATTCATTTTCTAAATTGGATATTGGAAGGTATGTCTGGACACACGACCTTTCAATGAGTTGACATTGCAGCTGATTCGTGATTGTTGGACCCCTGATAAAATGTATGAGTTAAGAGATGACAGTGAAGGAAACAGAGATTTTAGTTTTTAGATATGCAGGGTTATCAAAGTATTCACCGTTGCTATAATACTCGCAAATGTTAAAAGGCGCATTTTGTAATTATTGTGTGTTGTTTCCGCAAACAAAGTAAATCGAGGAATTCATTTGGCAATTGTCATCAAACCATGCAAAATTTTTTAAAGATTTTAGCGAAGATCAACGTAGCCATATGAAAAGCACATGACACAAAGGCTATCATGAAGATGCAGCTACAAGCAATTTTGTTGCATAATTGAAAGCCTAAGGAGTTTCTATAGATGGGCAGTTGGACTCATCATTTAGAGGGGGCACGGTGGTCGAGTGGCAGCGGGCTCGAATAGCGTACAGATGTTCACGGGGTCAAATCAATGCGAAGGCAAAGATTTGTTCCCGGGGCCTAGGGTGTCCCTGAGTCCACCCTGCTCCGAATGGGTACCTAACATTGGTTAGGCGGCTGGGTAATGCGTGGAACCCTCAAAGACGTGGCCTGTGAACGCTGCATCACTTGCAAACAGATCATCCTTCATGGTCTTTGGACACAATTATCTTCTGCATATAAGAAGCATCTGTATATCCTAGATAAGAAGATAAGACAAAGTCAAGAAAATCGCAAAAATTGGGTCCTATCATCATTTAGTACTTAGAGGAAAAGAATAAAATTCTGGTAATTTTTATAAACTGTTTCGTGCAATCTGGAGATGAAGTTCTTGGTAATCATTTGTCCATTGTTTCTTGTAGTGCCCAGTATATCTCGACAACCATGCAAATCACTATAATTTATCAAAATTTGTGGGTCTCTCTAGCGTGAAGACATTGTTTGTGAGGGAAATAATTCAGTTATATTTTCTATACTTGCCGACATTTCGGGCATTGAGTTGATGTAACTTTGTGTTAGATTTGTAAAAGAACAAAAAGGGAAAATACTGCTGTTGTTCTAATATAGGAGGTAAAGAAGGAGGAATCCAAAGCAATAATTTGAAAAAATACCTAAAAGCAGCATGTGTACATTGCAGTTCACATAAACTTAATCTGTCGTGAACGATTTAAATAATGTGAATGCTATACGGAACACAATAGGAACAATTAAATCAATTAAAGTGTTTTTCTGAGAAAGTAATCGGCGAAAAAAAAATTTATTTAAAATGTTCTTTTGCTATGGGAAGGTACATGGACATATAAATATATATGCTGGCGCATTTGTACTAAAAATATGACAGAAATTTTATTTACAAACATCAGTAATGTAATCAGTTATACCTGCAGATAAAATACTTTTTTATGTTTGATATGTGTACACTGTCTTCAATGTAATTAACTTGCGGGGAGTTTAGTTAAGTTTTATTATAACAAATTTATGACATTTTTCTCAAATGTAGGGGGGGGCAAATGCCCTCCCTGTCCCCCCCTGTATACGCCCATGCTCGTATGCACTGTAGTTATTACAAATAGGACTGCAAGATTTTATGCAGAGCTTTGACACATGTGCGTTCTGGTAAAAAGGTTTCCCCTTGTGGAGAGGCTTCCCCGTTTCTCGTAAGATAACGTGTAAATAAGTTATTTATAGTCCTTGTGTGTTGCCGGTTTTAGCTCGTCAATTACGGGTTTTCTAGCACCGAAAACGAGGTAGCTTACAATTATAATTGCTCCAGCCTTAGTTTAGTTGTTTAATTTCGAAGAAAGACATGTCTTTCAGAGATACGACACTGCTGTGGAAAATATCAATTTTTATTCATATCCTTTGTAAGTTATTACGATGATTTTTTTTAAAAATGAAGATTGCTAATGTGTCTTGATTTGTTCAATGAAGTGTGCTGTTGTGTCTTGTGCAAGATATGCCACCGAACACGTGTCTGAGAAGTTTCTTCATCTTGTTATATATCACAGAAAACAAAACTAGGCGTATTATAAGAATAGAAACTATTAGGAGACACATACATTTAAAAAATATTTTTTTTTTAAATCCCAAATAAATAATAAATTATATACAGAGTCTTACATATACATATATATATATATATATGTATTAAGACTGCGGTGATTAAAGATAAAATTAACGATTAATAGTTAAAAGTTTAATCCATTAAAATGAAGTTGATCGATTAAAATTTAAGATGAGATCGTTTATATTTTTTATCCAATTTATTAATAATTTATATTTTTGTTACTTGCATTCTTTTCCCCTCGTATTATTATTATTTATCTAGACGTGCGTACATAAACAAAAAAGTTTTTTCTTCCTTATTTCTAGCACGACAGAACGAATTTGCTGTGTTATGTCAAAAAATTTTGGAGTCCTTGAATTACCGCGACTAAACAAATTTCGTGAAATAATGAATCACGGCTTAACGATATATATAATTGTTTTTAACAAATATATTTAATCAAAACTAATCGATTTAATTTTTCCCAGTTAATGGAAGACGTTTTTAAAGAGCCCTTATATATATATATATATGTCCTTAATATGACAGTGTAATCTTGCTAATACATAAATGGTCTAGACATTTTATGGTTATAAAATACTGTAGCAGATGATAATCATCCTTTGCTTGGATGTTTATTTATTTTCTTACCTTTATTTAAAATTTTGGTAGCGGGGAATTTCAGCAGCCAATGCATCGTGGTGAATCTTATCATATTTTATTTAGGTATCACCAAAATCAACAGTACCACCAATAAGAGGCATTTAAATAGAGAAATTTATATTTGGAAATTTAATGAAATAAAAATAAGACTACTGAAGTAATATTTGGAACAACATTATTGGACTTTTTTTTTTACGTAAAAAAAAGGAAATACAAAATAAAGTATAATATTGTTCATAAAAAGTTATATCTTTCAGGTTTTATTTTAGCAATAATAGCATTCAGCACTAACCGGCTTGCCTCAGGAAATGCCGTGTATAAAAAAGATGGTAAACCATTTGAAGCGACTGTTGGTCTATGGGAGTACTGTGAAAACGACAAATGTTTTCCGACAAGCACTGTTATTGATGGTAATGGAAAAAGCAAGGGTAAGTGAATTTAGTATATAACAAACATTTTTGTAGTTTTTCTATCGCCGAAAAGCTCAAATAACAGCAAAGAATTTTAAGTGTATAAAATTATTAATTTTTAAATAAAACGGTAGTTCTGTACAAGATATAGTAGAATAGTAAATCACCTTGACGAATATAATGTCCTATGCGAATATCAACGTGACGTTGGGAAAAACAGATCTCATGAAACACATTTAATTGGTATAGTTTTTATTCTTTCAAGAGGCTTAGATAATGATAATTATTATTTTCAAATATACAATTTTTACTAGATTTCTCAAAAGCATTTGATAAAATTCACTATCCAAGGTTACTTTTAAAAAAACTCAGTGGCGTAGCTAGGGGAGGGAGTCAAAATTGAAAATCCCCCACCCCCGTGACCCTACTTTAGGGACCCTTAAATGAGAGTGTGAAAAGATTTTTTAAAATTAAAAATTATATATTACGCCATTGGTAAAAATGATGGTGCCCCCAAAGAGGCCACTCCCCGGGCCCCCAAATCCCTAACTACGCCGATGCCAAAACGTAGCTACTTTGGAATCTCGGGCTTAATACATCATTGGACCCAAGCCTCCCTATTGAGTAGCGCAAAACTTTCATTAGTAATGGATCTATATCAGCATCAATAACATTTACCTCAGTAGTTCCTAGGACCCTTACTCTTCCAAAATTTATGTAAATGATTTATCCACAGCATCTCAATGGGAAGAAAGTTAGGTTAATTGCATATGATTGTATAATCTATGGAACAATTACCGGTAAACCAGATCAAGAAAGAAAATCTTGCAAAAATGATCTTAATGAATCTAAAAAGTAGGGAACTAATTGGCATAAGCGTCTTGAAACGTAAATCCTTCTAATTGCAACAAGGTTCATACACACAAAACATTTGACTAGTTTCATGCACTCAACACATTACACAAGGTTCATACACTCAATACATTACACAAGGTTCATACACTCAATACATTACACAAGGTTCATACACTCAATACATTAAACAAGGTTCATACACTCAATACATTACACAAGGTTCATACACTCAATACATTACACAAGGTTCATACACTCAATACATTACACAAGGTTCATGCATTCAATACATTACACAAGGTTCATACACTCAATACATTACACAAGGCTCATACACTCAATACATTACACAAGGTTCATACACTCAATACATTACACAAGGTTCATGCACTCAATACATTACACAAGGTTCATACACTCAATATACATTACACAATGTTCATACACTCAATATACATTACACAAGGTTCATACACTCAATACATTACACAAGGTTCATACACTCAATACATTACAGAAGGTTCATACACTCAATACATTACACAAGGTTCATACACTTAATACATTACACAAGGTTCATACACTCAATACATTACACAAGGTTCATACACTCAATACATTACACAAGGTTCATGCATGCAATACATTACACAAGGTTCATACACTCAATACATTACACAAGGTTCATACACTCAATATACATTACACAAGGTTCATACACTCAATATACATTACACAAGGTTCATACACTCAATACATTACACAAGGTTCATACACTCAATACATTACACAAGGTTCATACACTCAATAAATTACACAAGGTTCATACACTCAATACATTACACAAGGTTCATTCACTCAATATACATTACACAAGGTTCATACACTCAATACATTACACAAGGTTCATACACTTAATACATAACATAAGGTTCATACACTCAATATACATTACACAAGGTTCATACACTCAATACATTACACAAGGTTCATACACTCAATACATTACAGAAGGTTCATACACTCAATATACATTACACAAGGTTCATACACTCTATACATTACACAAGGTTCATACACTCAATACATTACACAAGGTTCATACACTCAATACATTACACAAGGTTCTTAGACGCAATAAAATACACAGCAATAACACAAGCCCAATGATTGAAATATCCTTTATTACCGTTCGCTTCCTGCACACTACAGGAGTTACAGGACACAGCCACGGATATCTTTTTTTAGCGAACACTATCACATGTTCATACGATAACGCAATGTTTTTCTTTGACTTTTAACACACTCCCCTCCCCACCATAGACGATTAAAAGCGCGATCTCTACATAATGCCACAAAGTTATGGAGAAAAATTGGTCATCCGTGACGTTTGCCCCACTTTCCAGAATGTGTTCTAAGTCAACAAATTTCAGCTTTCTCTATGACCACTGTACATTTTTACGTTGAATGAAAATTCCCAATTGCTATTTGAAATCTTCCCGCCTACAATATAAACCAAGACTCTTAATAACCTTTTTTGTAAAAAAGGATTAATTTAAATAAAGACTAAACATAAGCATCGATAAGCATAGGACTCAATAATCTTCTTTTTGGAAAGGGTGTCTGTGGAAGAAATGATAAGTAAGAAAATTAAATGTTAATGAAAATGAGATTAAAAAAAAAACTAATGTAGTGAGTTAAATGCATAAAATAAAAATGTGCCCAAAATGCTCACAGTTCAGTGGACATCACACAGTTTAGTTGTAGCAATTGTATAGATGTCGCATGAATTGCATGGATAACGAAAAATCGATGATATGCCCCATGCAAGCCTCATTTTTAAAGTGTAAAATTAAATTGTTGTGAAGGGAAAACAAAAAAGATATCTTCATGACAATAACAGCAATAAAAAAAAGTTAATGAAGGATTAAAAAGAAAATGTATTTGCAGTTATACGGAATACTTCTATGAAAACCCGACAGAAGAAACAAACAAGCAGCTTTACATTACTTTTGATTTTTATGCCTTGACAATAGCAATTCCATCAACACATTGATCTGATCAATTTTCCTTTGTCCATGCTAAGGTAAAAATAAATTACAAGCCTTCAATTTATATACTTGTTATCTTGAAAAGGAATTTTGTGTGTCAATATATTTTTTCCACACTTTCATTTCATATATTTCTCACGCTGTTGACGTCATCAGCTTGGTTGGATGCCAGTAAAGCCATGATGTCGATATCACTTATAGGAGATTTCGTGACAATATTTTTGATCTCATTTGCTATCTTCAGAAAAGTGACCAAACGTTGTGGATTCATCACCTTAGTGGTGGCTGGAATGTCAAGTATGTACCGATAATTTCGGTCTGCTGTCTTCATGAAAAGATTCAAATTGATAAGCAGAAGACATTAAATTTTGCAATTACAAAGAATGTTAAAAAATCAGTGTTTGATAATTAACAATAAAAAAAAGTCCGATGTGGTCCAATGACGTAAGTTATTCTATTTTAGTGAAATAAGCAGACATATTTATCCACTTTTTTAGTCCACATTGAATCTTTTACTGTATAAGATCGGATGCAACGATACGATTTAACTGTGTCTAAGTCTTGAGTAAATCAATACAATGAAATAATAATACACAATATAAGACGATTAGACTCAATAATGTCATACTTCGCATTAAACTAGTTTATTAGCTTAACGTCCATTGATTATACTCATTTGTTTTCTTTCAGTTCTGTTCGGTCTCATAGGAGGAGGTGTTGCTGGTGGTGAGAGCGTACGTGCATTTGATGACATCAAAGAGGTTGAAATGTTTAAATTGGACTGGTCGTTTAAACTGTTTATGGTAGTTCAAGCCTTTTTCTTTGTAGCTGGAGGCATATATGGCTTTGATCTATGGACACAATTGAAAAGGCAGCAGAGAACAGAAGCTGCTCAAATTTAAAGTTGACAACATAAAACCTTATTAACCTGTAAATATTTTCATTGAGAGATTTAGCATGATTTTTTTATCATGTTTTGCTAAAATTTATAACATTTTGTCTATCACAGACGCTCCTTCTATTTAGAAGATTATTGCGTCACACGCTTATCCATTGGTTCGTATATGTATAGATAAATCATTAAAGGAAGGAAAAGAATGGATGCCAACAATAGCTTTTATGACAACTTACTAGACTTTACTTTGTCAGTGTTCTGTATTCAGTAATTTCCCTTTCAACCAAACAGTTGAATTAAATGTAATAGATCAAAATATGAAAATTTGCTTAACATTCTGTTTATTACTTCGTTGAAGTGAAGTAAACACTGTTTACACTGTAAATACTGTAGACTACTAGTTTTCTACAATACTATTCTAAGGATGTTTTGCTGTTCAAATTAACTTTACGGTAAACTTTTTTTTTGTTGAGATTTTATTTTTGTGGAAATCATTTAAGATAAAACCCATTTAATAAGTCCACCGAAAACTTAGTCATCAAGAAAATTTGTATTAATTTCTTTCAATCTTGATAATTACTTTGAATCTTTTTGATCAAACTTGATATAAGAGTACTGTGGATGTTTCAACACTAGATTCTACATATTTCATAGTTGTTAATGGTGCATGAAGGCTACCAGTAGCATGAATTAATTTCAAACGCCCTGTGGTCTTTGTTGTTCATTTGCTTTACTAATTATTATTGTATTAGGTAGTTTGTAGGAAAGAAGAATCGAGTGTTTTTTCTTGTCATTTACACCATATTCAAGGTTCAGTAGACTGACCTTGAATAAGCCTTTGGTGAATTTTGGTTATGCAACACTTAATCAATTTGTCTTAAAAATAGATTAATTTAATTGTAATTTACACATATAACATGTCGTATATTCATCCAATGATTTGTATCTTTTAAAAAAATTTTAAACTTAAATCAGGAAATGGTCACTGTATTTTAAAAAATTGTATTTCAAGACTAAACATGCATAACTTTGGTAAGATCTTTCATATTTGCCCTAGAAATCAACACGATGTTTATTCAAATGTATAGGTTCAGAATTGAATTGATTTTTTTAACTTATAGATCTAGAAATTATTAAAAATTATTTATATAATTTTATGAACTATTTTGATAAACTACTATTTTTATGTTTAAAAAAATAATCAATCCAAACACTAAAATATTGTAATGATTATAAACATAAAAAAACATAAATGTTGATTCAGGAAAAATACTTTTTATATTAGGCGAGAAAGGCAAAAAATAAGCAATAGCTTTAAAAATTTCAGTTCTGCATGAAATCAAAGTAAAGGAAAAAAAATCGGTGTTTATGTCTTCGATTTTGTTTTCTTTTAAAGATATATTTTTGAAGCAACTTTGAGATTTAAATATTGAGTTTGTTCTCCACGTGAAAACTGGCTAAAAGATTGTCGAAGAAAATTAAACATTTTAAAGTTCTGTTGCTTAGGTTTTGTTTATTAAGTCGGTTTTTTTTATTTATTTTTTTTTTATTTTTTTTTTTTAATTGTTTTTTAAAACTTTAAATGGCCTAAAAATATTTTTATTGTTATTATTTATTGTAAATTAAAATGAGATTTTTATAGAAAGGTTCTGGATGATGTGCATTGTTTTTCAATAATATTTTATCGGGGTTACAAATTTAAAATATACACTTTTAAATATCACTACCCATAAATGTGTTAGACATAGCATAAACATATCATAAACCAGACAAAGATAGAACACAAATTAACAATTGATAAAAAATATTTAAAAGTTGGGTGGTTAGTATTTTACCTCCAGGTTGCTGGACCAAGGATAAGTTATGTGTGATTCAATATTCAAAATACGATATGCTAAGTTCACGTCGATTACGTTGGGTTACCGGGAAAATATACGCATTTCTTCTTGAAGACTTGTGGAGAACCCACAAACTTGGTGCGCTAGGCGTGCCCTGCTTGCCTAATGGTTAATCCAGGCCTGCCTCCACATCGTTATTAGATATTAGTTTTTTTTAAATCTTCGGTCTTGCTTTTAAAATTAACTCTTTTATATATAGAATAAGGACAATGCTTCAAAATAGAGACACATTCTCTACCGTCCGTGTCAGAACAATCAGTCCTGATTCTATTCTTGCTTGGTGACGTAACACTGATAAAGTTGCACTTAATATCCGTCCCAACGAACACATCATGCTCTACAGCATGTCAAGAACATTGATACACTTAGCTATACACCAGTAGAAATAGGTCGTAACACGTCTGTTGCAGAATTTCTCAGTCCAGACCCTTACAGCGACTCAAGTCGACATAAAAGGAAAAAAAATAACGACGCCTTCTTTAACTCTTTCGTACTCTTGACAATTGATGTTTTCAATTAGATAACTACAAAATTTACTTTTAAAGGTACGTTCAGATGGTTCTAACAAATTACTTTGGCATCTAAGCTTCAAAATGTATACTCAGTTCTATTTCAATAGTCTTTTCATAATCATATCTATTAATATTAATATTATACTAATATTAATACATTACTAATTCTATTAAACTTAAAAATTATATTATTATAAAATTACTAATCTTTACACACATAATAAATTGATACATTTATATGCTTAATTTAAAGTATACTTTCGAAAAGAAATACTTTAAAATGATCTAATAACATTTGATGAAGGAAATTTTTTTATATTTTTTTATTTATTTTTTTTTAAATTCCTTGCATGATCGTTTGAATTCATTGTGAACATGGACTGCTGCATTAAGATCGTAAATTCTATTATCATTTGATCTAATTTGAACATATGCATTAACTTTAAAAATACTTTTTTTTTTATTTCATCCGATATCAAATACGTTATTTATACATTAAAAAAAAGTTCGGTGCATTTTTACTGGAATTACAATGAAACAATTTGTTGAAAACAAGTTTGCAAATTAGCATGAGATACTTTCCTGTAGATGAAGCACGAAAGTAATAGAACATCAAGGGCGTCAGAGACTCCAGACAGTGAGAGTTACAACTTTGAAAAAATTAGAGAAACGTTCGGTGTAGACACCAGAACAATGTGAGTTACGACTTACCAAGTGGAGAGAACAGGACAGTGTGGCATTTTTAGGATTTATTGAAGCTGTTCTAGAATATAGTACATTTTATAATTCCAGGATCTCTGTTATTTTTGGCCCGTTTTACTGGGACAGGCTATAAAGTATTACCCGCATTATTTGTCGAAATTCAATTTAATATTGTGTGATCTCTATTATAGTTAGCTTGTTTTACTAGGATATGTTTTAAAGTATTACCCCCATTATTTGTCAAACTTTGAATGCAACATAAGTCTTATTGTTCTCTTGATTTGGGTAAGATGTAAAATATTCTAGAAGCTTTTGTAAAGTGGCCTCAGTAATTTAAAACAGATTTTAAATGGATTCAATTCAAGGTTTTATCCAATTTTTTGGGACTGATTTTCAGTTAGTTTAACCTCACGCGATAGAATGTCTAAAATATTCAAGGAAATTCTCAATTTAATTTTGCAACATCTCCGTCGATTTTTATTCTGTTTTATTGAGACAGGTTTTAATTTTTTTAGTCCAAATTATTTGCTAGAGTATGATTTCACTATACATTTATTGTCCTCTGGATTCGGGAATAATTAAAAATATCCTATAAAATTATGTTGTTTAATTTTTCCTTAAGTCCCAAAAATTTATAACAAAAATATGTCAAATTTTAAAATCATATCCAAATTCTTTTCAGACTTATTTTCCGTTTGAAACCTCATGCGGATAGGTTGGGTTTCCGCTGGGCCTCTTTTTAAAGCTTAATGAATAATGTTTCAGTTATAATGTGAGGGAAACCATAATGTGATCACACAGGTAACGAGATCCCATAAAGTAATTTGATCATACTGGGGTAAATAAACGAAGTATGGGATGCTATCGGAGAAAGCGATATTCTAGACGTAGGGAATTCGACAAGGCATGGGATTCCATCACTTAACAAGATCGGTGGAAAGGGTTTTTACCAAAAAACGAGATCCCATTTTGCAACGGATAACACTGAACTTTGTGATCCTATTAAAGTATGGTATTTCATATGGGAAAGGAATTTATTGAATTTTTAATTGAATCGAGAATTATCAAGTACTGTGTATGTATGTAATAACCTTTCGAATCGTTGTGTGTAAATATTTTTAATGAAATGTTTCGGTAGTTATATCTCATGTACTCATTTAATTATTTTTTTCTCATGTACACATTGAAGTTTTTGAGAAACATAATAAGAGTATGTGTTTATTGTCAAAGTTTAAATATAATAAACACTACTTCTACTTTTGTTTCTTTTTATTACAATAATGAAAATTATAAGTTAGTTTGTTTTATCAATTTACAATTATTTGTTTATATTTTAGTATTTCTAACTAGACATAAAGGCTATAATAATTACTACCATACTGAATCATATCTCTCAGTAGACGAAATGGCTAAAAAAAATTATATCAACAGTGGATAGTACCGCTTATCAGAAAAGGATCGCTTAGGACTATATACAAGCAATTGGAAACACTTTTCCGAAGGACCAAAGTAAACAAGATGACCCATGGCTTAGCATACGCCGCAGACTTGCTCATCATAGATAGTGCAAAGAACGGGGGGTTTGAGAGAAAGGACACAAAAAGCAGCACGAAGTAATGAAAAAAAAGCTAGTAAACGTGGAGACATGTGCACAGCGGTTGTTGTTACCTGCCCCCCCATCCTTAACTACCATCCCTTGCCAAACCATTAACTGTGATTTTCCGTCCCTATGGTTAGTCATAAATGGGGAAAAGAACAGGCAGAAAAAAAAACTAATTGTGTTTTAAAATTCTCCCATCTGGGAATTGAACCAAGGACTTTCCACGTGATAACAACTAAGCTGCGAATTATGTGTTTTTCTGTGAAGAAACAACGCAAGTTGACGCAATAAGCATTGTTGCCACCCCCCCCCCTTTTTTTTTTCATCCCACTCTGCTTGCCAACTGTAATCGCCATACTCATTTGCACATTGTCGTTTGCGCGAGTTATATATAGAGATAGAATTCGCGCGGAAAATATGACATCAATGACAGCTAGGCTTTTCTCTTATAACAACAAGGCATAACTCTCAAATGAAGTATCGAATCATTTGAGGGTGAGGGATTCTATCACAAACTGGATCACATTATAAAATGGGATAATACTGAGGTATGTGACACCATTACAGTATATATATTTTATAGAGAAAATGGATTTACTGTAAAAAAAACACATTAAAAACATGATTATAATGTGGTATGTAATCTCAAAGAAATGTGTAATCATATGGGGGGGGGGAAGGGAAGTGACAAGGACTGGGATCCTAATATTGATCGGGGTCACAATGGGTGTGGTACAAAATGGGATCCCTATTAGTGGCCGGGTTGAAGACGGGGATATTAGCTAGTATATATATATATAATGGGTGTGGTACAAAATGGGATCCCTATTAGTGGCCGGGGTGAAGACGGGGATATTAGCTAGTATATATATATATACTAGCTAATATCCCCGTCTTCACCCCGGCCACTAATAGGGATCCCATTTTGTACCACACCCATTATATATATATATACTAGCTAATATCCCCGTCTTCACCCCGGCCACTAATAGGGATCCCATTTTGTACCACACCCATTGTGACCCCGATATATATATATATATATACACGTACTAGCCAAATATCCGCACTTTTAGCGGAAAGATCTGAAGATTTCAATTCAAGTCACTAAGGAGATAAGTGTCTATATTTATTTAAATTGTATAAAATCAAATGGGAAATATAGCTTAAAAGCTTACACACAAAATATATTTTGCGCCCGCCCCCAAAGGAAGAGATTTTATGAGCTCAATACCCTATAGAATTTTATTTTTTATATCAAATTTGGTTAATAGTTCATCCATATACCAAGTAGACACTGTTTAATTTACCTTAATTTCAACTCATGTTTAAAAATGGCTTTACCGGCCCCAAGCCCCTATTAATTGGTGATTTTAAAATAGATAATGCCAGAATCCTTTGCAAGAGGGAATTCTAAAATTTCCTAAAGTTTAATGGACCTGAGATAATAAAAAAATTATTTATATGGCTTAAAACTATAATGAGGGCACGGGGGCCCAATCAGTGTAAGATATTAAGTACAAAGCAACAGTTTATTTCAAACTGGATCGTGATGCATATATTTGTTTGTCAATATTTGTATTAACAAAATATTGTGAAATCGAATGGCTAAATTTTTTCAACGTTTACGAAAAGGAGGTTAGGGGCCCTCGTCTCCAAACGAATGAAAAATATAATTTGAATGCACATTGTATTTAAATATAGACCATATAGATTTCATATTCTAAAAATTTATCAAAATCTATTTACACAGTTTGCAAAGTTGAAAAATTTTTTAATAAGCTCATATAGGGTGAATACAAAATTTGGGCCCCCAGCCCCCCCAGGGAGTGTTAATTTAAAGATTTTTTTCCTGGTACAATCGTGGTAGTGTACTCAAAAACATTCCTAAATTTCTTGCTTCTACATACACGGAAAATTGGAGAATTATTTTCCGCCAGTTATCGTCGTGGGTGTGTCCTCAACAACTTCCCAAAGTTTCATGCTTCTACCTACACCGGAGGTTAGAGAATTAGTGATGAGTCAGTTTTTAATATAAAAAAAAATACATTTGGGACCCCGGCACCCAGTAAGTGATAATTGCAATACTTTTTCACCTGTAAACCATTGCTGAAGTGTACTTAAAAACTAGCCAAAGTATCATGCCTCTACCTACACTGGAAATAGGAGAATTAGCGATTTTTAGTTTTTATATAGCTCATACATGGAAAAATCTTCATTTGGGCACCCTGCCCCCAGGAAGTGATAATTTAAATATTTTTCAATGGGTACCATCGCCTAATTGTACTTAAGAACGCCACACAGTTTCATGCTTCTGCCTACTCAGAAAATAGGATAATATGTAAAGGAAAAACAGTTTTTGTGCCCCATGCCCCCATGAGTGTAAATTTTAAAATTCTTTTTCTCCAATTATCGTTGCGAGAGGCTACTCAACAACTCCCCAAAGTTTCATGCTTCTACCTACACGGAAAATAGGAGAATTAGGGACGAGTGCGTGAATGAGTGAGGTATTTGGCTTCTATTAATATAAAAGATGATATATTTTATTTTATTGATCCAGTTGCAATGAAATTTTGGTAAATTTTGGTACACTTTATCAAAGATTTTTGGAATTTATTTAAAATAACACTCATTGGAAATGATGTTTTCCCCTTTTATAAGTATTAACAAATATATTTTACATTTGCTGCATGGCAAATGAACGGATCTTAACAAAATTTTGGAAAATACATACTTGATGGCTCATATTTAAATACACAATGGGGCCTTGAACTCCTAAAATCATTTTCCATTTGGGAATGGGGCCCCACATCTTTTTTTCCCCCGAAATCTTTTTTTATTATTAAGTTGTATTGTGTTGTATTTCTAAATTATATAAATTAAAAAAGAAACATAAGTATCCCGACCCCAAATGATGCAAGATGTGCAGTTAAAAACCTTTAAATAGAGCAACTGGAACATGGTGGATGTGTGTTAATATTTTTTCAAGTTTGTGCAAAATGGAACGTTGAAACAACGTGAAGACAACTTAATACAACCTCCAGATGACATAAGGATAAAAACACCTTTCGTATTTCCGTAAGCAAAAACAAACACATAAAGAAACCAGGAAAACCAACACGTTATCAAAATTTAAAACTTTAATGAGAATGCAGGAAGAGACACAAACCATAGCTAAGTGTAGGACGCAACAATCTTCTGTATAGAAAGAGCATCTATTACAGATTCCAATCAACGTCCCTGATAAATTGAAAAGTTATATTTGCAATGGTAACATTTTTTTAAAAAATTACCTCTCCTTAGGGTCTTTAATCGTGACCGGTCAGCTAATATATTTATAGAATTATGATCAATTACAACTTATGTTAATCATTTAAAAAAAAGTTAAATAAATAAAAAATATAAAAGAATATTGAAGAGTTCCAACTGTTGTTTGTTCATATTAAACTGAAAAACTCAACAATTATAATTTAAACTAAAACTAAAGGTGCATACTTTTATATCTCTCGCAATGTAAGCTTAATTTATGTTTATGTAAAACAATTTTAGACCAAATCAGCAACCGGGAACAGTGGCAGCGGACAAAGCAGAAGTCAAAAGATGAAGTGATTCTTCAGAGGCGGTGGAGGTGGATTGGTCATACACTAAGAAAACCTGCCTCAAATACAACAAGGCAAGCCTGCAATGGAACCCCCAAAGAAAGCAAAAAATTGGCCGTCCGCGAAACACTTGATGCCGAGAATGGGTGGCAGAAACCAAGAGCATTGGCTATGACTGGGAGATCCTGGAGAGACTGGTCCAGGATAGGAATGTCTGGAGGTCTCTCGTAGGTGGTCTAAGGCCTTGGAGGAATTGCAGACGCCGACGATGTTTGGTGTATGCCCCTCATGGACAAGAAGGCTCAACAAACAATGTTTAAAAATTGATTTTTATTAAACTAAAATGACGTGAAATGTCTGTTCCAATTTAATTTCTATTTTTGTTAGCAGCTAGAAATATTTTTTAAAATCTCTTAAAAATTAGGTTTTAAATCTTACTCATGGACCAGCACTCATTTCTTTACGTCGTGGTCTTAACTCTTGGTCAATGTCGAGCCAAACAATTGAAGCACGTTTATAATCAGTATCCAATGACCTTATTGGTAATAAATACAACAACGTGTCTTGAACAAACTAAAAATGGCTTGAAAACTCTTTAATTAAATTGTCTTTTTTTATCATCCTGAAAAAAGTAATTCAAATTTTTTTAATGTTAAATTAAGCTGAAACAATCTGAGATTATGGAAAGTGACAAAATAGAAAATTCATGGGCCTTTAATTGCATTACCCGTTATCCCAATTTGTCATAATACCGTAACCTATTGATCCAATCTATATTTTCAGCTAGCGTGTTTTTTATCTCAGTGACTAATGATTTTTTCATCGTTCTATGGAAGGGGATTGACAAACAAAACAGGGAAAACATGACAGGGGATAGGTTCACGTGGCAGGCTATAGTGAAAGAAAGACCACTAAGAGCCGAGGAACAAACCAGGGCGGAAGTAGTTGGAAACAAAAAGAGTGAGAAGAAAGGCCAGGAAGCACTGCCCAATCGCATTCGTGTGTGTGACATGAAGAAGAGACACTCGAGGATTGGTTTTATCAGCCACACCAAGAGTTTGAAAAATAAAAATAAAAATAAATTGTCTTTCGTAGATGGACAGATGCCATACTTACACACGTTAGAGGTTAACACAGCCAACTCTGCCCTGGTTTCTCCCAAGGCCTAGAGCTTTGCCGCTGGGATTATTGTTAACGTTTTATGACTCTAACATGAGTTTTGAGAATAAAATAATATAGTTATTACAATTAGCGCATTGAGCTGGTAGGTAAGCTGCATTTTGCCATCGAAAGAACTGCAGGTTGCCGACCCCTCCCATAGTGGAGGACGCTTCTGTGAATCCAAAAGAGTTAAGGTTATGCCAACGATTGGCTTAGGCATTGAGGGTTTTAGAACGATTTGAAATAAGTTAATATGATTCTTTCAGTAATATTGTTTTTACGATACTTTTAAATAGTAAAATTTTATTACAATGTTTGACATTATAACTGACGAGTATTGATTTAGAAACAATAGCTGTGAGGGTTGGGAGATTTAAATGCTTCATACTTGTTTAAATGAAATTTCTGTTAATTAAAATTATTATATACACAATTTGATGTTTTCTAAATCGTTTGAGAGTCATTTGTAAATTTGATAATTTTTGTAATAAAATTTTTTTTCTCTTATTTTTAGAAAATGAATTGGTAACTCGCAGTAATAATAAAAGGATCGATATTCCTGTCCCTTGCTAAATTTATTTCTAAAATTATTATTTAAATAGTGTTAGTTTGAACCTTTCATAATTACAGTTGTTGTCAATCTTGTAAGAAACGTTAAGATAAAGTAGTGATTTTAATTTTTTCTAATTTCTAATGAGTGAGTAAAATTTTAAGAGATATTTTTTTTTAAAAGTTGAATCAATAACATTTGAAATATTTGGAATATGTAGTCATTATTTTTTATTGATTAGTTGTAATTCTAAAGTTAAGTGTGGATTTAATTTATTTTTAAAAAATTCGTTTCTTAAAATTTTTATAAAATCATTGGTATATCTTTAGTATTGCTTGTTGCATGTAAAATGTATTGTTATTCTCTATTAAAGAACATAATTTTATATTCGGGAAGATTTGAAATTATTTCTAATGTATGTAATTATTACCTTCAAATAGTAATAATATGTTAACAAATAAACAATTTTGCATGTTGTTTTTAATATATTACTAAATTTTCAAGTTCAAATGTTGTTAACATTGTGCAAAACATCAGATTAGTGTAGAAGGCAAGAATCTTCTGTATAGATGGAGCGTTTGTAACAGATTAAAATATAAGATTAAGAATTTCAACACAAAATCTGCTTCACGTTTTAAACTTTTTTTTGGTGAAAAATAGGAATTGTGAAAAAAAAACCCAGTATCGCTTGTGGCATATTATCGTTGTCAAGTTAGAAGTTGGAAATGTGTATAGCTAAGTTATTAAAACATTCTTTGTGGTTATCTGAGAATATTTCAAAAACGTGTCAAAAGATATTGCGAGCTCGTGCATTATTTATGTTTTGTTTAGAATTTAGATAAAACGAAAATTGTAATTTTCAGATAATATAATTTTTTATTTTTATTAATTTTCTAAATTGATTAATTATTCATATGGCGGTCATATAAATTTATTTTCTGTAACATTTTTTCTCTGTAACCCTTTTTTTTTTCCTTTCTGAAACTCTCGCGTTAAAAATTAATGTCTCACGAATCTATTTAAAATCAATATTAATAACTAAAATTGTAATAGAAGACACAGCCGGACATAAATATATATATATATATATATATATATAAATTGTAAGTTATTAAAAATTATCATCGACGAATTTTAAGGTATTTTGCGAAAATTATCATTCGAGTAGCGTTACAAAAAAAACAAAAAAACACGCTTTTCTCAAATTTCTAATGTACAACTATTTGGGTTGCTTTGAAACTAATAACTTTTTTTTTAATACTTTATATTGATCATTCAGATACGCTTTAAGTCTTTCAGTTAAAACTCACGTTCAAACATAGTTAAATTGAAGAAATAGCATTAATAATTATCATTGTCATTAGAAATACTTTATCATTACAAATAAATATTGTCACAGTTTTGTTTCATAATCTTTAGTTATAATAATGTAAAATCACAACTAGCCTATATACCCACAGACTACATTATCGATCCAATTTTTTACCCCACCAAGTACGATTCTATTGCATATTGGAATTCCTTTTATAATCGAATCCGTTTCCTGAAATGATTCCACTATGCGTTATGTCTAATCTACCTCATAGAATATGACTGCAATAAAATGTTTTAAAAATAAAATACAACATACACAAAAATATTCTACTTCAATTTTGTGACACGAATAATAATATGCATCTTCTGCATGGGACGCATTAACCAAAGAAAACATTGATAAACTAGAACAAATTAAAAAAAGAGCTGTCAGATTCATTACTGGAGAATATTCAAAACTTACTAGAATAAAATCAATAGTTCAATCATTAAACCTTGAAAGGCTAGAGTTGGGGTCTACAAACTTTTCTGCCGGAGGGAAGCATTAAATGTTAAACAGGAGCTTTGGGGCCGACTGCACAAAGTTTTGTGTAAACTGTATGGAAAAATAATCTCTTTTTTAGATTAAAAGGTCTCCAGGGGCCGGATGAGAAAGCCTCGCGGGCTGCATCTGGCCCGCAGGACGTAGTTTGGAGACCAATGCAATATAGGATATAAGGACCAAAAGTAAATAAGTAATCATACAAAATCGATTAATTCTATTTAGATGGTCACAACAACAAAAAAAACAACTAAATACAACCCTCAGATAGACTTAAGGATAACAACACATTTCTTGTTTCGTAAGTCAGAACAAACACATACGTATTCTCGTTCTTCCTGTCTGGTATTCGGGCGTGGATTGGGTTGCCTGAAGAAACCAGGAAAACAAACATTTATCAAACTTTAAAACTCAAACAAGAATGCAGGACTAGTCATAAACCATATTTGTGCGTATGACGCAATAAACTACTGTGTAGAAGGAGCATCTGTAAAAGATAAGTTAAGTTAAGATAAGATAAGATAATAGTCAATATAAAAAAAAAACACAATCTGTGGTCACCAATTAAAAAAAAAGACATAACATGAACAATTAAAATTTTAAAATATTTTTAAGTCTAATCAAACAAAATGTTTTTTAATATATATATATATTCACAGGCAACACCACATGGATGGAAATACAATTAAATTGATACAACAGTGCATTAGTGAGGTAAAGGATTGGATGAAGTTCAGCAAACTCAAGCTGAATGATGAGAAAACTTTGGCACTTAATTTCTGCAACAATAAATCAAGCAGTACTTTATCTTTTCCAAATTTTTATTCAGGTAGCCAGTTCGGATATATTGTTTACAACATCGACTAGGAATCTTGGATACATTATTTCTGACTACATGTCTCAAACAACTTCATCAATCACATCTGTCGCTCTGCTACACTGCCATCCGTCAGATCTGCTCAATCTACCATTCCTTAACAAGTGCAACAAAACAATCTATAGTCTGTGCTCTTATTCTAGCTCGTATTGATTATTGCAATTCTCTTGTCAGGAGCGCCTAAAAATGCATTTAAATACTAAAGAAAGATAAAAAATCAGCTGCCAGGATAGTTCTTAAGGCAAAAAATATGACCATGTTACTCCGCTACTTTAATCTCTTCATCGGCTACTTGTACAAGCCCGAATCGATTACAAACAGACCGTTCTCTGTCATAACTTCTCTTCCGAATCATGCCCTTCCTATCTAACTGAACTTTTGTCGGTCTACTTCTGCAGACACACGCATTCTCTCTGTTCCTAAGACATACACTAAAACATTTGGCGAAAGGTCGTTCTCTTTTTGTGCAGCCTATCAATGGAATTCTCTACCATTACAAATCCGTAGTATTCAAACAACCATGTCCTTTAAGACTGCACTTAGGGCACATTTTTTTCAAAATTTATTTTCGAAATCAATAAATGAAACACCATCTATTTTAATGATTAACGGAGCTTTTTGTTTTATGTACTGTAATTAATGTGGTTGTAATGGTATGAATACTAATTTATTATTTATACTTATGTTACTACCTTTATGTAAAGCGCTGTGAGCCCAGTTCCTTACTGGGATACAGTGCTATATAAAGTATCAATTTATTATTATTATAATTAAAGCTCGTTTAAAATCATACATTTAAGATCACATTTTGGTTATAGCTTTTAAAATTATTCTGATTCAGGAAATGTGTAGATCATTTTATGATCACAGTGAAAAATCTGAAAGGAGAAATGTCAAGTATTATTTTAAAATCTTCGGAAGCATACATACACATGTTAGTAATATAAGTAAAATTGAGACAATCTCAAAGTCAACAGTGATTTATATATATATATATATACTATTTCTGTAAGAAAATTCTTAACATTCCTTTTTTACCAGTTTTGTTTAGCTGAAATATCTTTGACATGAACACGTGAAAAGCTTAAGAAAAGATTATCTAAAATTTGAGTTGTAAATAGTTTTTTTTTTTAATCTTTTGATTCTTTGATGTATAGACCAACATTTAATGACGCATAAAGCAAACATTTAGCTACAGATTGCTAAATCTCTCACTTAAGCTTTTGGCACGGAGAGAAAACCCAAAGCTGTCTTTCCACAAAGGTTGCGTTTAAGCATTAGCTGTTTCTGTCGTCTGACCTCTTTCACGCTTTGATTTTAGCTCAAAGAGATTAATGCCTCCAGCTACAAAGAACATCACTTGCACGACCATAAACACAGTAAACGCAATGTCAGTTTCAAAAAGATCAGTGTTTAGAAGGTCATTGAAGACACGTATGCTCTCACCACCCGCAACTCCACATCCAATGAGACCCAACAAAACTGAAAAAAACACAGAAATTAATTGACATTAAGGTATTGGGAAAATAAAAGTGTAACTTACTGAGGACATTTGTAAAATACTAAATACCACTTAACACCATTACATATATGGTATTTTTTAGGGTTATTCCAAATATCATATATGCAAATGTATTTTGCTGTCTTTTAGATATTTCTAAAATCTTACACCTATCCTTTTAATGATAATATTTCTAGTGCCAAAGTTTGGTTTCATAATCTTCGGTTATTATAATGTATTTCACAACTAGCTAATAATATACCCACAGACTATATTGTGGATCCCATTTTGTACCCCACCAAGTAAAATCACATTGCATAATGGGATTCCGTTCATAATCGAATCACTTTCGTCGGTATGATTCCACTCTGTTTTGTGATTAATAAAAATATATTATTTGCCATGTTCGTTCGTAACTTTATGTAATTTTATTAAGCGCACCGCTAAAAAAAAAAGCCTTGAGAAAAAAGTTACTACACATTTTTTACAAAAAATCATGTTAAGCATGGTCCCTTTTTGGACTCATGACGTGTTAGCGCATTTTCGTATTATGTATCAGTACTTATGTTAGATATCAGCATTATGTAGTTATCAGTAATTGTGTTTAGATTTTAGACATATTTTTATGAATTTTCTTGTGTAATGAATATACCTGAAAAAAAATTATTTAAAAGTCATTTCTTTACATTTTAAATTTTTTTATTTTCTCTTTATACTAACTACAAGTGGTTTGTGGTCACTGAAATAGGACTCATAAATGAAACATTCTAAATTGTAATCAGCTAATCGCCCAAATACTCCATCAATTGTTGTTTGATAGATCGTGGTTGCCAATCTTGTTGAAAGTAGTTGAATGTTGAAGCTTGTTTCGAAAAAGTTTTCAATTTCTGCCCCTGGGCCGCTAAGATCTTAATTGAAGTCACCACAAATGATGACGTAAAACTCTCTAAACTTTTACACATATTCTAATGACGTCAACAAAAAAAAAACTAATTATTTTGCACGCTTTCGCACCACTAACCAATAACTTTAACTCTTCAATGCTTGAAAAACGATGTATTCGACTTCCGGCAATGGCGGCCGTTGCCTGCGCCAGTGTTATCTCTCGATTCGCAATGTTTTTTGGTAGTTTTAACGGGTTTTTTTAACGGATCGAGTAACTGAGTGTTGATGCACAAATGGCAGGTCAGGACATACAAAAAACATATATACATCATGGGTCTAGGACTTATGGTTGCTGAGATCTAGGGTGATGACAGACGGACGGAC
>MUZC01001522.1:448557-472875 GCA_002072015.1 Radix auricularia
TATATATATATATATATATATATATATCTTAGATATACAGACGCTCCTTCTATGCAGAAGATAATTGCGTCCACAGACCATGAGAGATGATCTGTTGGCAAGTGATGCAGCGGTCACAGGCCACGGCTATAGGGGTTCCACGCATTACCCCAGCCGCCTAACTATTGTCTAGTTAGGTTCCCATTCGGAGCTGGGTGACTCGGGGACTCCTCAGGCCCCGAGAACAAATCCTCACTTTCGTGTGGATTCGAACTCGTGACCATCAGTATGACAGTCGAGAGCGCTATTAGGGTTGCGTAAATTAAAGATAAATTTCTCGATTAATCGTTTTAACATTTTAAAAATTAAACTATTTCAACGATTAATCGACCCATCACTTACAAAAATTATTGGTAGTCAAAAAGTAAAAAAAATTAATAAAAGTGGCCTTGTATAAATTATACGTTTCCTGACGATTACACGAGTATTTTGGTTTTAAACTATTGACTGACGGGAATGTTCAAAATGTTGATAAAGCTTCCTACCATGGGTCTAACACTTCGCCTACTTATCAAACCAAATGAAAAGCGTATTAAGCTAATGGCAGTAATGGAGTCTGACTCAGAGTCAGAAAATGACGACAGCTCTTTGGATTAATTACTGCGTTACAAAATGGAGATGAAAGTTCCTAAATCCATTAACTGTCTACAAGACCGTTTTGTGCATACCAGTTACATCAGTTCCATGTGAATGATTGTTTAACCCGGTTGGTTATATTGTCAATTAGACCCGCTCATCACCTGAACCAAATAATGTCAACACACTTGTCTTTTAGCGTAGTTGGTTAAAATATGTTATATAAAGGAGACTTTTCCGTGTTATTTAAATTTTCAACAAGAAAGTTTAATAAGGGTTACTTGGGACGTCATACATTTTAATTATTATTCAATCAAAGTTAAGGATTAATTAATCGTCAATATTGACATTGAATAAGAATATTTCAATATTGAAAGAAAAAGGATCCAGGTTTTATGGCTGTCACAGTACTCAAGGCCGGTCTTAGCAATTGCTTGGCCCTAAGCGGCTTAGTATGCAGAAAGGAAGGCGCGCGGCCTAGTTTGGGTAGGGATAAAGTATTGATTTGGCTAATAAGTGAAAAATTAAGATAGGTGGAACCTATGAAAGCACTGGGCCCACAATGTTATTAAAGAGTATTCAGAGACATAGTCTATATCTAATTATTGTACATTAAGTTTTTAAAATTACACAAAATGCACACCACGTTTACTTGAATTTTTAATTTCAAACAAAATGTAGAATCTATGGCTCTCAAGGAATTACTTTTTGAAAAATGTGGTGAATATGACTCCCTCGGGCAAAAAGTTTCCCGACCCGTCTTAAAGCATTATTGAATAGATTTAAACTAATAGATATTAAAAGGAATGTTTTGTATTGTTAACATATGTAAATTCCTAGATAGAATCCGTAACAGTAAGAAAAAAAAATCCAATCCTGAATTGTGTTTTAAAATTAGAATATTTCTATCTCAATGAGTTCCAATGTTTTATTTTTTGTAAACTTTGTCCAAATTTACTAGTAATTTAAACATAAATTTAATATTGTCCTCGTGGAATTTGTAAATACACATAATGTTCGAGTTTTGTTTCGCTAACGAAAATACTAAAATATAACTATGCACAAATGCTACCTACCACGGCTTTTGCCTTTTAGATGAGCATGCGTAGTGGCACAGCGGCCATTCAGGCAGCTTTCCCAAAGACCGACCTTGGCCTCATTCCCGCCTCCGTGTACTGAAGTGAGCCTGTTCGAAGCGAAAGCCCGTAAACCAAAAACAAAACCTGCGGACATTGTCGATAAAATGGTTATATAATTATGTAAGACATATTTATTTAAAAAAACAAAAACAATTCTTATAATTTGATCATTACTTTATGATTTTTTTCTTCATTTAAATTTACAAATCAGAGTATTTCTTATAGCTTGCAGTTCTCCAGATTTGGAAGATAGAGTTGATACCGGAGACATGGATGCAACAAGAGATACCACTCCAGCTGGTTTTCATTGTAAGACTAACATTTTAGCTTTGAGATAGTAATGGTTTTCATAAAACCTTTAACATGAGGAAAAGAATGAGTAAATTAAAACCGACAGAATTAAGGAAGGTGGATAGAGGACAGCTGATAAGTAAGGCTCAGGAGCGGCGTTTGAGGGTGGCAACTGGGGCGACTGCCCCAGGCCCCGCGCTTAGGTAGGCCCCGCGTTTCGGTCCTGAACATGTCTCGTCCTGGTTAATAGCCTATACATGTAGAACCAAAGAGTGGATGGTAGAACGTATGCTGGAAACGATTGTAAAGAAACGAAAGAGGCACTCTTGTAATCCTTTTTGAAGGTCAAATTCCGTAGCTTAGCTCTAGACGTCTTTGAAAGCATTACACCGTTAGGGGAAAATAGGTCAGATGTACGATTCCGCCAATCCCCTTTATTTGTGTACACGTCATTCACAATAGATTTACAAAAATAGTAATAGTTTAATAAAAAGGTGACACGCGGTATTAAAATTACACAATAATCAAGATATTTCATATTTTTAAATACCATAGAATACTTGTGCTTAGCGATCTTTACTAGTACTCTTGCCCCGCGGGGTCATTGCTGGCACTAGGCCCCGCGCTTACCTAACGCCGCCACTGGTAAGGCTATAAACACAAACAGCAATGAATCAGGACACGACAGACAAGAAATCAGCAGATAATGAATTTAGGGAGAATAACATTAAAAGGAAAGGGATAACTACATGCACATGTTTTATTATTTGGTCGTTCTAGTACTTTATTAAGTCCTGTTTGTTGCGTTACTTGCGGTTAAAACATTACACAGTGTAAAATTATGAGTACATTCAGACTTTAATGTTAAAAGAACTCTAAAAGCTATATATCAATGTAAAGAAATTTCTGTCTTTTCTTTGTTAGTAGTCTTACGTTTTGGGAAACATTATTTGAACATGATTTTCTCATACAACCGATTCAAAATAAAGATATTGGGGTTTATAATAACCAGCTTCAGGGGCACAAGAGAGTAACAAAAACACCAAAGCACATACTACATCCTGGATGAAGAAATAATTAGTCTACTTCATCCCAGTTCTTAAACGCCGTCAATGATTTCCTGAGAGAGAGATCATAATGGACGAAATTGTGTCACTGACAAACAGATACCCGAGCAACAAAATATAATAAAAGGATTTGAAACTGACAGTTTAAAGAGCTTGTTTTTTCTTAAACGAGACTGTAAGTATGATGGGCTCTTGATCCCAGTCCTCTATCAGAATAATCAGTTTGGATTGCCATAAAGAGAAAGTCTTATCTACTACAGTGTTTCTTAAACATTTTGATATTGCGGACCGGTAGGAATTTTTCTTTTCTCTAGCGACCGGTGCACTATTTTACTAGTACTGACATGGTAAGGAAATGGAATTTATTTTATTTTATTTGTTTTATATGTACAATTTGCGAAAAAGGGTTTGAAAGGTTTGGGATTAATGGTTGCAAACAAAGGATTGTGATTAGATTTTTCTGTCCTTTCTTGATTTCTTGATAAATTCTCCGGACCGGCGGCGGATGACCTATGGACAGGAACCGGTCAGCGGACTACCACTTTGAGAAGCACTGCTCATCTCTGTTTAATATGCAAAAGTTTTATTTATTCAAACACGAGATTTAAAATGATAAGAAACAGTTTAATAATGTTCATACCAATAATTTTAAAAATGATGAGCTATAAAATACCAATTAGTGTAAAGAAAAATCGGCTTACTTGATTAATGAATAGAAACATTTTAGATAAAATATTTGGCTTGGAGTCCTTGCATTATGTAACATATTTTAATAGATTATGTCAATTATGTTTGAATAATTTAATATTACCGTATGTACTCGTTCTATAGCACGCTCGTTCATAAGCCGACCCCGCTCTTTTGGAAGATAATAGTAAGTCGACCCCAAAAATAATAGGACAAAGTGAACAAAACGGTACACATTAAAAAAAATCATGTTAAGCCTGGTCCCTTTTGGAACTCAGGACGTGTTAGCGCATTTTCGTATTATGTATCAGTACTTATGTTAGATATCAGCATTATGTAGTTATCAGTAATTGTGTTTAGATTTTATACATATTTTTATGAATTTTCTTGTGTAATGAATATACCTGACATTTTTTTAATTTAAAAGTCATTTCTTTACATTTAAAAAATTTTTATTTTCTCTTTAATCTAACTACAAGTCACCACAAATGATGAAGTAAAACTCTCTAAACTTTTACACATATTCTAATGACGTCAAAAAAAAAAAAACTAATTCTTTTGCACGCCTTCGCACCACTCTTGAATGCTTGAAAAATGATGTATTCGACTTCCGGCAATGGCGGCCGTTCCCTGCGCCAGTGTTACCTCTCGATTCGCAAAGTTTTTTGGTAGTTTTAACGGGGTTTTTTAACGGATCGAGTAACTGAGTGTTGATGCACAAATGGCAGGTCAGGACATACAAAAAACATATATACATCATGGGTCTAGGACTTATGGATGCTGTGATCAAAGGTGATGACAGACGGACAAAACGGGTGCAATAGCGCATTCGACTTCTCGAAAATGCGCTAAAAACAACTGCAAGCTTAATTTGACATTAAGAGTGATTATTTTTGTTAAGGTTGAAGAACAAATAGATTTGAATAGCATATCTTCTGGTAGAGCAGTCGAGTATCACTGCTTACCACGAGGTTCATAACTACTACTTTAGGCAGACAGTCCTATGATAGTTATATCACTGCTCATCACAAAATTCATGCAACAACTGCGTCATACAGAAATGTCCCAATCAATAGCTTCAAACATCAGTCTACGATACCGTCAAAACATACTACAGCAACCTAAACAATAACGTGCACCTTTTCAAAATAGTACAATACTTTTTCCTCTCCCATCACCCCCCTCCCCCAAGGACTACGCAACACCCCACTCCCTCACCCATGAACTACTTAAAACCAACCTCCGCGTACACCCATCGCAAAAAGTTCACAAGAGAGGTATGAACAAATATTTTGTCATCTGTGACAGTCAGTGAATTAGTGATCGAAGCAAAATGGAGATTTTATCACGTAATTTAACACCATTCCGAGGTTAATCGCCCATTAGGTAATTTTTAGTGAAATTCTCTTTAACTATCTTTACAGACTCACTGATTTTTTTTAAACATTGAGTCAGTAGATGTTTGATGATTGCAATAGTAGACGTATATTTGCGAGATAATAGTATATGTTTGTATTTATTAATAGGCTACTGGATAGATAAATTAGTTTATTTAATAATTCGTTGGAGGAAATTGGTAAATTTACGTTTTTATATAGATCTATTCTTTTCATCAATAAAACACAAATAACCTTACATTTTATTTTCATTAATTTTGTCTTTAAACATTCCTTTTCCCTTTATCTAATAATTATTCATATTCAATAATTAGATTGATAGGATTAAGCGTTACATTAATCCTAATCAATTTAAAGTGTATCCTAAGCTAATATTTTGTTTTTAAAATCCCTTAAAAATATTTACATTTCAGCTTAAAGGGAACATTGAAGCTGTTTCATTAAATGATATTTCTTGAACGGCGATTTGACAATTCCAGATATTTCTGCTAGCTGTTTTGTTATTTTGTCCGCATTATGTATTAATCTTAAATTTTTATGTTTGTAATTAATATCATTAAAATGTTTCTTTTTCTTTACATTTTAGAGATGTACAACTTATACACTTGTGCTTCTGCAACGATCGCAGAAACTGTGCATAAAGTTTTACTAGCCTCTATTAGTTATGAATCATGTGATGACTTTAAGGAAAAAAAGACCTTTAGGTCACCCAAAGTAGTTAACAAAATTATCCTTATTATTTTGTGACATGTAGTAATGTAATCATATCCTTCTCCCCTTACTCCGATGGGATCACGTACCCAAAAATGATCATATAAAAAAATGATCGTGTTCCGTCCCACCGATATGATGCAGGTTCATAGTTCAATGTACTTCTCCTTTTGCATATTTATCCTTTTAAAATTTGGTACAATGGTATCCCTTTCTCGATTGCATGTCTTGCTCTCTCTCTCTCTCTCTCTCTCTCTCTCTCTCTCTCTGTCTCTCTCTCTCTCGTACTATCTCTCTCTCTCTTTCTCTCTTATTCTCCTTCTCTTGCTATCACTCTCACATTTTCCTATTAGTTATCTACTATTAATCATATGGCTAAGTGTTATTAACTCACAAAGTTGCATTTCGGTCGTTCTACAATTTCATTTATGTTACGCAAAATAGCGTTTGTCAATAAAAAAAAAAAAAAGGAATTTTCAAAAGATTTTCAAGATAGAATAGCAATTAAGTCTAATTAATTACAAAAAGAAATTCTCGAATTATAAATTAAGACAATATTGAGAGCAGACGATATTTTTATAAACCTAAGTTGTTTCAAAGGAAAAGTATGAATCCTCGATTCGGTCCAGATTTGGTGTACTCTCTAGACGTTACCATTTTATTTGTGTATTGTTTAGTCTAACAGACAAAAAATGTAGTATCGGATAACATCTGTAGAATAACGTAGATATTGCCAATGTTTTTTAAGCTAAAACATTTTCTAGAACATTTTAAATCAGTTGGGAATAAAGTTGTTAGTACGGTCACGTGTCGGTGTGTTTATTTGACCTTGTGATTAGTTCACTTTCATTTGTTAATTTGTTTGAACCCCAAGCAAAATTTTGAAATTTATTTTCTTGTATAGTTTTTATCTGCACCGAAAGAGGCGATTATTCAAAATAATACTGTGTGAATATTCTAATAATTGATAAGTTAAAAAAAATAAAAAAAATTGCCCCATTAGAAAGGCTTAGAGTTAAAGGAAGGCTTACCCCAAAAAATTAGAAACTTTTTCACTAGACCTCTCTCTTTATCAAATCCTTTTTGGTTAATTCAACTTACCAATGATCTGAATAACAAATGTAATTTTCCACAACAACGTTGTTTCTTTAAAAGACATTTCCTACTTTTTCCTATCGACTCTTACCACACTCAGACATAAAGAAGAGCAGCCTCGTTCTTAAAATTAGCACATAGCCGTGCGGCGTTCCTTTGACCTCACTAATCTATAAATACATCACATGACACGTGACATTACGCCCTGCGGAAAAGGCTCAAGGCATTGTGTGAAACCCTTTTAACAGGCAGTTCGAAACTTAAATCTGAAACAACATCGCATCGCCCTCAAATCTCTCTGTCCAAAAGCAGACGGGGGTGTTTTATTGTCTACCGCTGCGTTGGGCTTGGTGGACACTTTGTTGTAGCGGATTTTAGCCGAGTGCCGCAACAATTTATTTACTATACAAATATGTGTGTGTCTTTTCTTCATTAACACACGGGATTCTTTAGCAAATGTACACTTTCGTAGAAGGTTCATGGCACCGCGTAATGTTGTAAACTTTTCAAATTTTACTATTGCAAAGCCACAATTGAAAATTAAACTGACAACCCGGAAAAGTTGGTAGTTGCTTCGCATGCGCATTCACGTAGATGCTCTAATAGAAAACACTAAACTTTCGGTTGCGGCCAATCTCACATTGTCTGTGCGAGCCTTAAAAATTTCTGTGGCGGGCAGCATTTTTCCTACCCCTATTCTACCGTGTAACAAAGGAAAATTTCAAGTCACTGAGAGAAAAAACACGGTGTCTGAGTTCGTGGGTTAGAACATCATTGCATATTAGTATTTGGGCAATCCAATAAAAGGATGGTGAACTTTAAATCTTGTAAAATTTGGTCCCAAAAGATTCTCTCAATTTTATTTTATTTTTAAAAAATGTTTATAATTATAATATTTAAAGATTAAAGATTTTTTTAAAAAATATTGTTCATGCCGTATTTAGTTTGTTCATGTCGCTTTGCTGTATTTATTACGGATAATGTAATTTGATATTGATATTAACACGTGCTTCAATCTTTTACCTTGACCTTTACATCAAACAAATATCACTAACTAAATAAATGCATTTTATTGAAGAAGATTAAAAACTATTATTATCTCTTCATTGTGTAGCAGCCCAAAGTCTCTTTTACAAAATAACAAATCGTTAACGCATTTACTTCACCGTCATGTCATGATCTCTTGGTCCCGCCCGAGTAAAAACAAAAGTAAAATGATCCTCTTTCCATGATCCTATAGTTTAAATTTTTCACATAGACTTGTGTCACATAACACTGCATTGTATCACAATTTCAGAACGATCGAATGTACCGTAAGTAATTAAATTAATGAATTTTTAAATTTATATCTGTGTATCTCTATGGAGCATATGCAGCCGTCGTCTATAGTTGACCTCCATGGGTCACTGGAGGTTCACTTCAGCCCTACATGACACGGTTGTCTGCCGCGCGGTGCGTATTTCATCGAACATAATCAACATCTTTAGCTATGTCTGATATATAAGGAATTTATAGTCAAATCACTTTGTTTTTAAACGTTGCTTAATTAACTTTTTTACACATTGCGTGATGAAGTTAATTATAACGGTCAACGTAACTTCACTGTAAACCTTTGCTTAATTCGTTGTCCGAGTTCTTCCGCGATCAATATTTCCAATTCTTTTTTGTTCTTGATTCAACAACAACGTGTTCCTGCGTCTATTAAAAGCATCATAAAACATTTGTTAACGAACGCAGATCTGTCATTTACAGAGTCATAAACACTTCATGGCACCCTTGTAAGATCTTAAAACAGATTTTTTTCTAGCTTGCCTTAAATTCTTGGAATTACACACTGAGCAGAGGTTCAGCTCAAGAAATAATCTCTTGTCCTACTGTAATCTTATCTAACTTTAATGCACACGTTTAGTTATTGCCTTTTTCACATGTGGCAGAACACTTAAATTTAAAATCATGCTGGAGTTACCTTTAAGTTACACAAGCTATAGCATAGGGCACCATCTTGCGGTACATAAAACCTTACTATCCCTTATAAAGTACTGTAGTCGTTAATGGCCACTCCTTCGTGGCCGGGGCCCTAAGTCTCTTTTTCGTTAGCGTGTTTTTTATTAGTTGTGTTTGTGTGTGTGTGTGTGTAAAATGTAAAGACTTTATTATTCATTCCATTTTTCATGATCTTGTTAATTATTGACACATACCTATATTGTAATCTAGTTAGAAATCTGATAAGATTCTGAAATGAAGCTAACCTTAATGCAACATTTCTGAATTTTTTTTTGTATAAACGACCTTATAAATTTATTGTCATAAGTAGGCCAGTCAACCGTACCCGGGAACCCCGGTACCCGTTGCCGAGCAATTACCCGGATAGTAAAATTGCGCCTGGGTAAATGTTACTGCAATGTTTATACCAACGATGGTGAAACTGCGGCTCCTCTGTGTTCACATTTAGGCTTGCGAATAATTTATCAAATTAAAATTTTTCGTTTAAAATATATATGCTGTTAAATACGTTTAACATTAACACGCTTAAAGTAATAAATTTGAAACGGCAACAAAACAGGAAACAAAAATCATTTAAAATAAAAAGGTTTTGGTTCTTTGAATTGTTCCAGTAAATAAAATAGAGAACAATGCCGATAAACAGAAAGGACAGGAAATGATAGAAATGACCTTGGCTTTGAAATACGCCGCACTTCTTTGATACCGATTGAAACAAGTCGATATTAACTATGCACACACTCATATTCCCACAAAAATTTATAAAATATTAACACCTGCTACGTTATTGTTGTTTTTTTTAAAAATAATGTTTTATTTGTAGTATGGTCTTCACTATAATAACAAAAAGTAATGCTTGGGCGATGGGTCCACTCAGAAGGATCGAGTCCCGGAAAGTTAGGTTAATTACAGATGGTTGCTATGATTTAGAAATAACCCACCATGTCATCATACGATCACCGCACTTTATCTTTATAAGTCTTTGTTTAGCCATCCCCCACCCTAAAAAAAAAGTTAAAAAAATAATTAAATATAATTTTCTTTTTTGAAAAAATCACTTGGCACACTCTGCTAATTGTTTGTATAAGAAGTATAAGGCTAATGGCGGGCATGACGGCGAAAATTTTAAGGCATTTGGAACGGGTATCCCGGGTACCTGTTCAAATTTTGAACGGATACCCCGGAAGCTTTTTTCAGCAATAAAATAACAGCCCTAGTCATAAGTAATAATACGATAGCTGTATGCATCTTTCTAAATCACAGCGCAATTAAGAACAAGTGTTTCAACACGGAAGCATCTTGAGCTGTTTAATGACCTAAGTGTAGTGTCGCCCTTTTATTACTGTAACAGCTTTACGCCATCACTGACCTTCTGGCCTTCCACTTGTTAACACGTTAAACGTTCTAGGAAATTCTTAACTAGGGCACCCATTAGTGTTCATCAGTTTCCGGCTACTAAAGAATGAATTTCGCTACACCTCCCCTTTAAGTTTCTGAACACGTTGTGTGGATGAAAGCGCAGCTCCTCTTATATTAACATCTCGGATCTATAACAGCTTACATTTTCTTTTATTCCCAGAGTAATACTGATAATAAAATGTGTATGATATTTGCCACGCAGTATCCCAGTTAGCAGCTGGACTCACAGCAATTCACGTATAAATAGTAAAACATAGATACATTTCATATATGCACAACATTAATATCCAAACAAGACACATTTTTAATTTTTAAAAAGAAAAAGAAAAGAAACAACCGCAACCACTAACAACAACGCATATTGGCATGATGGCATGTGATTACCTACTGAAACTTTACCTCCAATAAACATACCTCTTTCCATTTGTGGCCGTCAAACTAAAAGTTTCATTCCCTACCCACGTTTTCTTAATCCCCAATGTAAATCATATTCTCAATAATTTCAAATGAAAAAAATTGAATTTCACCACAAAATCTGTGTACTAAATGTGATATAGATCTATGTTATAAATTAGTTTTAATGTAATAAAATATATGGACATATTTCACTTGATGGCTTAAGATTAAAAGCAAAGTTGTAAAGATATATAAGGATTCGATTAAATACACATAATAGTCTCGACAGTAATATTTGCAATGGTAATCTTAGCAGCTCCTTTGTTAAACATTTTAGGAAACTCTTTGTCATCTTTAGGCTCTAATTCGGTGAATTCTTCTTGACCTTTGAATTGCGGTTTCTCTCAAACACGTTCTCAAAGATCTCGGTCATGTGATATCTCATGACAAACATAGTCGTGTCCTGGTTACTTTCTAATTCTTTCTCTTCCTTGTTGCTCAACTTCTACCTCGAGAAAAGCAAACGCTAAACTGCTGCATTGCGCGTAGGTTTCTGACATAATATATTTATAACACATCATTCATTGGTTTCTTTAAATTTATTTATTGTTACTGAGATCGATTCAACGATTCTGCTAGAGTAATATATAACTTTCATTTATTTTATTATTTTTTGATCTACTCATTTATTTATAAATTTAACAATTTTATGCGGTCGTTCGAAAAGAAATATTTTTGGTGCGATGGTTTCTAAAATTAGTAGCGTCATAGAGACATAAATTGCAAATTATATATATTAATTGAGTATTTTTGGTGCGCTGCTTTCTAAAAATAGTAGCGATACGGACAGTTTATAAACACAACAATAGGCATAAATAATTTCGAAAAAGAGATACTTTGAAATTTCAATCGTCTTTGAAAATTTTACATCAGAGAGATCAGGTGCTATAATTTTATTCAGTTCAATGCAATCTTTGTCTTTTTAAAGTTATCTTAAATTATGAAACCCATCATTTTATAAATAATTGCACGTCTATTGCATGGAATATAGAAATGTGCCAAAAGATTTAAGTGTTATATCAGCCAAACAATTTGTGTAGAGTTCTGCTACATCAGAGGTCGGTGAACAGGGATAAATTACCCCTTTTGGGGTAAAAAGGGGTTCCTTGGGTAGTAATGCAGACTCATTGCGGTCATATAAAATCCACTAGAATACGCTAGATACATTTAAAATCCGCCATGTGTAAGTTCACGCCTTGACCATTAGCCAACAATTGAACTGGTTCCTTTCAGAAAATGCATTTTAAATTCAATAACTAATTACATTTCTTATTTACGTACTTATACAAAAACACGAAGCTCCTCTCAACTTTCATTTATATCCACTCAAATGACAACAATCGTAATCCACATGACATCAGTCTATCTAATGTCCCCTCTATGACATTTAAAACGTTGCCTTTAAAACTGAGCTCACATGCACATACCAGTTAATATCAAGCCAATTTAATACTTACATTTTTATATTAAATATTCACATTAAGTGGTAGTTTTTTAATTTTAAAAAATTCAAACAATTGAAGAGTAAATGTTCTTTTGTTCTCCTCTCGAAATTTGTTTTCAAGGAATAGACGTAATTAATGAATACTTTGATAGAGTTAATTTAAAGGAAAAGTCTGTATTGCTGTGTCTCTTGATGGCTGAATAAAGAGACGTACTTTATTTATCACAATGGCTTTCACGCGCAATATTGTGAACAGAGTGGGGCTCTGAATGCGGAACTTCAAATATTTCTGACTGGTAAAAAGCATGGTCTGGCAAAAAGAAGTTTATGAACAATATTTCAATGGCACATCTCGCATCTATTTTTGAGAAAGTTGATGCGCATAACTATGAAAATACGGGGAAAATGTCAATATAATTTTAGGCAGAGAAAGATTGAAGTATTTGAATTAAAGCTTTCATATATGAAACAAAAAGCAGATTGAAACAAGTTAGCGCCCTTTTCAAAGTTGGCCTAGTACTTGGAAGGTGTGGAACTATTCCATTTTTCCGATATCAATGATATCGTTATCAGACATCATACCAATCTCAAAGAACGGTTCACTAATTACTTTCCGGTTATTGATTCGCATAATGCTAGTTGGATTGTAGATCCTTTTCGATGTGCATTTCAAATGTACCACAGGAGCCCGTGCGTATGCTGAGGCACTTCTAGAAGTTTAATTGAAAGTGAGGCACGTATTGAATTCACAAACGAAAAAGGTCGGACACATTTGTTGATGTCAAATGCTGCAAAGACCTTCAATATTGCCTATCAAGAGGTCGTCAAAACGCTGTTGCTTTAGCAACAATGAACCTAAATGAACAAGGATTCTTAACTTTAATGAACATAAAAATAAAGCTGCGAAATCGTTTGGACCCTGAAGGAATCAACATACTTGAACGGACAGCAAAATGCCCCAATGTCGATATAATTGTGTAAAAAAAAATAAAACAACAATATTTCTCAAAGATCTGAGCTGTAAAAAAAAAAAATAATAATAAAATTAAATAAGAAATCTCCATGTTTTATAATAATAATTGATGATATTAACTTCTCTTACATTTATTTTTCTCAAAGTAACTTTGTGCTTATCCGTCTGTATTGCAGTTTGTCCGTTAGGCCTATAACCGTTATAACCAATTTATTCGATTATAAATTACTATAACTGTATCAAATAAATTCCACTTGAAATATTGACCCGCTGTGCTAGTTTGGGCTTAAAATATATAGTTAAACCTTTGTTGACTAATTTTGTACCCCCGTGTTTCTGCGACAGTTTAGTTGACAGCTCTAATACTGTTACGTTCTGTTTCGAAGTCAACTTTGCAAAACGTCGTTTCCTATATATTTTTACAATGTCTATTATTTATTTGTTTTAACTTTTCCTTTTCCTTAGGCAGAAAGGGAGTTTATCAGACGCCATTCCTCTCTACTTTCTGCCTGGTTACCTTGTCCGTATCATTGAACCCATTTTTCGTTCTTTGTCTTTAAGAGTTTCCTAAACGGACTTCCGCTGCCAAATTATTTTAGGCCACACCAGCCGACACAGTTTTTGTTCTCCAGTGGTTTCCCCGGTGATTTTAATTGAATACAGATACAAACAGACCCCCTTTTTATGCAATCAGTATGTTTGATGTCGAGGTGGGAATCCCTGAGTGTGTGGCACTGAGGCGTGAGATATAATGGATGACCAGTGAAGGATGAAAGGTGAGGGGAGGTAAGGTGGGGCTAGAGAATGGCTAGAGTGAAAGCGGAGGTCAGTGGTCAGTTAGCTTGGGCCCATCGGTGCGGAGTCTTCTTGGCTAAGTTCGTTAGCGGAACTCTCGAACTGATGTCTTATGTTGTTGTGTGGTCATGTTAATAAACTATTTCATAAGTATAATTAATAGTGAGCATTGTTCATTAAGTGACTGACTTTGTATTCGTTCACAAACCCCATAGACAGCGAGGCCACACAAAACTACTATTAGTGACTGTCGAACGTCTCGATGTTTTCGTGACCGTTGGATTTACTTTCTGACCTTCACTAACATAGCACCAACGAGGACATTGAAGGGTTCTCAATCGACTCGGGATCTGTGGGTACTTTCTAAACACATCTTGACGCAACAAAAGTCAATGTTTATCAATATAGCTCCGAAGTCGCTAACTTTTGCCTATACTTTTTCATCTCTAGCTCAGCTGATACAGATCTGGGCAGCACTTTGCACTATAGTGGTGTGAAGCAGTGTTGGGACTCTATCTTACAGACGCACACCGTTGATGGTAACCAAGTAACTAGACCACTCCAGTTATTGAAATAAACAGTCTTAAAACTGCCGATTCCAGCTCGTGTCGTAACTTAGTAAATTTCGTGATCTTATTCCAGACAATACAGCAGTTAGTTAAATTGTAAATTCTATAGTTTTTTTTTTAGACAAAGGCACCTTGTCATCTAGCGTCACTGAGCTTACAGTACCACATTTGCCCAGTATCGACCTAATCCCAGCCTTAGTACTACTATCATGTGTTTCACAGGCTAGGTCTGTAGGGGGTTTCCCATTGTAACGTATTATTAGGTAAAAGTTGTAATATATTTTTTAGTTTATTTGCTCGATTTAATTTAGGATTTTAACTTTTAAAAAGTTACAACAAATAACTAAACAAGCTAATAGGAAGCGGAACTTTATTGTACTCGGCCCCGATGCTAATTAGGATAGTAGTCGAGTGGCATGCGCACTTGGCTCGCGTACTGCTGGTAGCGGGTTCGAATCTCCATAAGGCAGGGATTCCCGGGGCCAAGTGTTTCCCTGAGTCCACTCAGCTGTGGGCAGTGCGTGGAAACCCCATAGTCGTGGCCTGTGAACGCTGCATCACTAGCCAGCAGACCGAAATAGTCTTCTGTATGAATAAGAAACGACATGACCTCGTCTATACTCGGTTACCCTGATGACTCAAGGTTGATGACTCTAGGTTGATGACTCTAGGTTGATGACTCTAGATTGATGACTCTAGGTTGATGACTCTAGGTTGATAACTCTAGGTCAAGTTCAAATCCAGTGCAGATAGCACACAAAAAATATGCTATGGACATATACTGAATCATTATTTTAAAATGGTCATTTTAAAACAAAACAAGCGTGAAACTAATCAAATGAATATTAAATAATCAAATAAAAACAAATTGCTTGAATCCCTTAAACAGAATTTACAATTTTAAAAGCGCTCACTTGCTGATGTGTCGCGATAATAAACTAATAAAGTTTGCTGTTATTTTTTTCGTGATTGTATTTTTATTTAAATTTTTGTTTTAATGATCACCTATGAGTGGATCATGCCTGTATCAAAGTAGAACTTTCACTTAATTCACTTATCCCTCCACAACTTCCTAATGTTTAATATGTGATTACATGTAACTGACAATAACAAAAAGCTCTACAATTTAAATATTACTGTAAAATTTTTATTCAGACTTCATCGTTAAGTGTCTTCTGATTTAAAAAGGTTTTCCGTTTGCTGAGAGGCTTTTCCGTGTCGCCTAAGATAGCGCAAATTATCTTACGCTGAAAACGATCCTGTACACAAAAAGAGTTATCCCAGCAGTATATTAAAGTTGACATTATTTTAACAAGGACATGTCTTTAAGAGATACGACGCTATTATGGAAACTTTCAGTTTTCATTGAAATATTAATTAAGTTCTGTCTATCCCTTTCATGTTTTCAATGAAGAGTGCTGTAGTGTCGTCTGCTTCCAATGCCATTGAACACCTGTCTGTGCGTTTCTCCATTTTGTTATATGTCCCAAAAATTATCCCTTATAAAGAATTTTGAATTTTAATTTATTTAGCGTCGTCAGAAAGTACAAGGACACAAAAATGAAATAGATCTATCCATAGATCTATATTAAGGTTAAATTTATCAAACAATTCGTTTTGTGTCTTGTATTTTCTTGGAGAGCTTTGCCACATTCAAATTCTCTCTATTGGTAAAATGTTAAGAATTATTTTGCTTTTATTAAATTTTGTTTATGAATTATAAAAACCCCTTTCATGGACAATAGATTTTCATGTGGAGACGAAAAGTGTAATCGATTAACTGATCATTATTTTCCGAAGCTGTATTATATATTTATGTAAATGTATATATCTCCAGGTTTTATTTTAGCATTAATAGCATTCGGTACCAACAGGCTTGCCTCCGGAAATGCCGTTTGGGAAGGTAGTGATAAACCATTTGAAGCGACTATTGGTCTATGGGTGTACTGCATAGATCACAAATGTGGTCCTACAAGTGATCACCTTGATCAGTACGACAAAAGCAAGGGTAAGTAAAATGTTAATTTTTGGTGTTGTTTTGCTTATATCTATTACAAATCAAATACAATAATGTTTGACGACTAACACACATTTTTAGATTGTATGGGAACGTAGTTTTATTTATAATATGTATGGTTTGCATATATGTATTTATCTATAATATCTACATTAGGAACGAAGTAAAATTTAATCAAATGAAAGAAACATTAATAATTTATAAATTCACGAAATCACGAATTTGCACAAATACTCACATGTCATAGGACATAGCGATCCGAAAGCTGCATCATTAACAAAAGAATGCCTAACAAATTGAATACATAATCATTTTAATTTTATGCCGTATGCAATCCCGTTTTTTATATATAAGATTAAATAGATGCGAGTAAAAAAAAGAGACATCTTTAAGAAAACCCACTAAAATTTCAGATAATGTAAGATTTTAAAATAACACTTTTGATATTTTACAATATCTTACATAGAAAACTCGAAACAAATGACTAAAATAGCTTCATTTTAAAAAATTATTTAGCAGTGAAAGTTCCTCGATCTCTTACATGCACTAATTCTCATAAATTGCTCTAAAAAATGTTCTTGGGCCATGCTAAAATAAAAGTATTTCAAGATATTGGATTAAATGTATTCATTAATTTTACGTTTCACCATTCATGCTTTGAAAAAATGTCATTTCCTCGATTTCTCATTTGGTTGACGTCATCAGCTTGGTTGAATGCCAGTAAAGCCATGATGTCCATATCTCTGATAGGAGAGTTCGTTACCATCGCATTGACCTCACTGGTCATCTTCAGGAAAGTGACCAAACAGTTAGGATTCATCACATTAGGGTTGGCTGGAATATCAAGTATGTAGCAATGTTTTGATCTGCTTATTCATGTACAAGTTCAAATCGATAAATAGAAGAGATTAATGAAAATAAATAAGTCGCTTTTAATTCATTTACAATCAAAGTTCTTCATCTAAAAAACTACATGGTTTGGCAGTTGTGTCAGATATTAAAAATGTCTGTTTAAACCGCTCATATGAGTTATCCACTTTTCTAGTCTACGAGTTATTCATCTTGGTTCAATTCACTACAAAAAAATCAATACATTCATAAGCATTTAAACATAATTCAACAGAAATCAATTAATGTACTGTCCCCATTTTATGTTTTTGGGTGTCTAATGTATGCTAACCTGTAATAATTTTTGTTTTAAAAACATACGTATTATTAATTTACATTTTCGCATTTATAATATATATTACCGACAAAATAAATGTTTAAGATGTTTCACTTTTTTAAAAAGAATCCTACCTTTTAGAGAAGAAATAAGAGAACATTTTAAGAAATGCCTAAGGACGAATATTACTCTTCAATTGACCTCTTTACAAGACAAACGATCAATGAAGCTATAATTTCAGGTGTATAGACAAAAATGATTCCCCATACTCACTTTCCTGATCAGAACAATGGAAATTAAATACAAATAATTTCTATTGATAGTATAATTAACTAACAATTAAAGAATTTAAATGTGTACAGTAAATGAAGGCATATGTTTTACTCATTAAAAATAATTAGAGTTAAGATATTTCTTAATTTAAAAAGAATGAGACTTACTTCTCATAAAAAGAATACAAGTCTAATCCCAATGTAGAAGGATAAAATTGGTAAATACCATGCAGGCGTGAACTTAGCGCTAAAAATATAATTGCAAATTATTTGGAAACTGCAAGTAGTTTATTAAGGCGGCCATGGACTTTTATCAAGCAGTCCAAAAAGTTTCAGCGGTGACTTTGCAAATGTCTGTATCTTTTAATGTTACTTTTATAAACCTACTAATTATCTATGCCGTTGGGGAGTTTTAGATAGTTACTTGAAGTTAATTATTGTGTAGACTATATAACGGTGAATATTTTACGAAGGAATTTTAGATTAAGCCAATATATAAGAGATGGTTTATTTTTGACAAAGTTAAATATAGGTTCAGATGAAATGAAACAGTAATACTATATCTAAGTCTTGAGTAAAACAAAGCAATGCATCCCAATAAAACAATACAACCCAATAAAACAATACAACCCAATAAAACAATACAACCCAATAAAACAATACAACCTACAACCCAATAAAACAATACAACCCAATAAAACAATACAACCCAATAAAACAATACAACCCAATAAAACAATACAACCCAATAAAATAATACAACACAATAAAACAATACAACCCAATAATACAATACAACCCAATAAAACAATACAAACCAATAAAACAATACAACCCAATAAAACAATATAACACAATAACGCACAATGCATCAATACACAATTAACTTAACAGTTCAATATTTCGCATTTTTATTAGTTCAATATCTTCACAACCATGTTTTATCTTAATGTTTTTGTTTTTGTTTTTACAGTTCTATTTGGCCTGCTAGGAGGAGGTGTTGCAGGTGGTGAGAGTGTACGGGCGTTCGACGAGATTGAAGGGTTAGACATGTTTAGATCTGACTGGTCTTTTGAGTTGTATATGGTGGCTCAAACTTTTTTCTTTGTAGCTGGAGGTATATATTGCTTTGATCTAAGGACACAATTGAAAAATCAACAGAGAGCAGAAACTGTTCACATTTGAAGTGGACGATAACTTAAAGCCATATTTTATTTTTCTCTCTTAGTGAAAGTATTCAATGAAAGATTCAGCATGATATGTTATCATTGATTTGATGAATTTCGTACGTAAATTTATCGATAAAAAATTTAAATAAAGAAAAGTAGGGATACCTACAAAACCTAATACGGCCACTTGTTTTAGTTTTTCAGTATTCGTGTTACGTAATGTCCCAAATTGGGGGTTGCCAGATTGGGTAATTTTCGATGTGTTGAGAAGTTATATTTATCTAAATTGTATCCTTTCATCAATTTTTTTTTCAAACGGACTTAACTGCAACATTCCATAGAAAAGGTTCATAATTATTAACAATGTTTTTTTATAATAGACTAGCTGACCCGTCGAGCGTTGCAACGATCTTAGTATTAATAAATAAATAATGAATAAAGTTTGGTTCAGATCCATTCATGTTCCCCCTAGTTAAAGCTTACACAATTTATATACATCTCTTATAGGTAAAAACGAAATTAAGGGCCCATTGGCCCAATCGGTGCAAGAAATTAAATTAAAATACATGTTTATTTTGTTATAAATCATAAAGGATATATTTTTAAAATATCTTTCAAGCTTATGTAACACCAGAATTGGAATAAATTTTTAAAAGCTTACGTAAACAAAGATTTTGGGCCCCTGTCAGGGTTATGAGAATCACTGTTTGTTAGAGTTATATTCTGCCTGGTCACAAGCTCATGTTGTTAATGTTTTGTGAGCGAGATTCACGTGGGGGGCGTGGATCAGTCCATGCCAGGTCAGTCCAGGCCCACTGGTATACAACTCGGGTGTGTCTCGGCTGTAGAAAGACAAGTCGCTGGGTGACAAGTGAACACGAGTGATACCCGAGCTTTTATGGTTGCCGTGTTGGCCTATGTTGTAACTAAGATACACGGAGATATGGTAGCGCTTGAGACAGTTGTACATAGGTGGCATGTGGAGACTCATGTAAAGAAAGATTGCTGTAACAAAAGGACTTGAGTTCAATTACTGTACGCCAGTTGTTGGTGTGAGAGCCTCGGACCTGAACCCTAGACAAAGTTACCTGACAGCCCCGTTCCCAAAGGAATGGACGTTAGGAAATCAACACTGTATGGTATTTTAATATTGTCTTTAAAGTATGTAAGGACCAAGTTTGAGCAAGATCCATTCATTTTCCAAGTAATTAAAGCTTAAACTAAGTTTTATATCGATCATATAAGGAAAAAAACATTTGTAGCCACAGGCCCCCCATGATTGTCAATTTTTGTTTTCACAAAAACCATCCCGGAAGCATAGGCAACAATTTCGTAAAGTTTCATCCTAATCGGATGAATTGTTTACTCAGCTGTAAAGGACAAACATACATACATCAAACATTCAATCATACATACATACGTTCATACATACATAGATACATACATATTTTGATTTTTATGTATATAAAGGTTGGCAAGCTCCATTATTTTTTTAGTAACTTACGCTTACACTAATTTTTATAAAGCTAATTTAGGAAAAAAAACTATATCTAGAAATCCCTGGACCAATTCTATGTAAGCTGTCGATTAAAAAACTTTGTTCATTTTTATTCATTTTCAACATGGATATATTCCTCTACATCGTTAAGAATTGAATGGGGAAAATATCTTAAACATATGCAAAAAAAAAGACATTTGGGGCGCCGCCCTGAAGTAATGGTCATTAGAAGTTCAGTGTCCTATAGTATTTTAATATTTGCTATCAAATTTATATATATAAAGTTTGATTAAAATCCACCAATTTACAAAATAGCTAAAAAATTAAGCAATTTTCATATAGCACATATAAGCAAAAATGAAATTAAGGGCCCCAAGGCACTATCGGTGCAAGAAATTAACTTTAATATCATGAGTATTTCAATCTAAATCATAATAGATGCATTTTTCTATAACTTTTAAGATTGTGTATTATCATAATGGAAATCAAGTCTTAAAAACGCTTACGAAAATAAAGATTTTGGGCCCCGGCCCAAAAGAAATGGATATTAGGAGTTAAAAACCATATGGTATTTTAATGTGAGCTATAAAGTATGTATGCACTAAGTTTGGTCAAGATCCATTCATTTTCCAAGTAGCCGATGCTTAAACTAATTTTTATATAGCTCGTATAAGGAAAAAAAATAATTTTGACCCTCGGCCCCAATAAGTGTCAATGTTAAAAATGTTTTCACAAAGCCCTGCTGGAAGCATAATCAACAATTTCTTTAAGTATCAACATAATCGGGTGAATAGTTTAGTAAGATATAATGGATTAACAAATATAAATACACTAGGGTATCACCCGTTAAAAATGACGGAAGTTTTAAAAATAAATATATTTCAGATTCAATCTCTTTATTTTGAACAATGATCATCAGAAAAAGAAAGTAAATACATATAATATAAACATTAATTTAAGTATGTATGTATTTCCTTTATAGCTCACTAAACCATTCATCCGTTCACAATTAAAATGTAGGAAATTGTTGAGTACGCTTCCGGGATAGTTTGTGTGAGAAAACATTTTGAAAATTGATACTCATGTGGGACCGGAGGCCCTAAATGTTTGGTTTTTTCTTATATGAGCTATATTCAAATTAGTTTAAATTTTAGGTTCTGTGAAAATGAATGGATCTTGAACAAACTTAGTACATATATATTTTAAAGTCCATATTAAAATGCCATACTGCGTTCAACCACTTATGTCCATTCCTTTATGGGCCGGGGGCCCAAAATATTTATTTTCGTAAGCGTTTAACACTTTATTTCAATTCTAATTTTAAACAACCCTAAAAAATATTGAAAAATATATATATCGTGATTTTGATTGACATAAGCAGGTATTTTAAAGTTCATCTCTTGCACCGATTGGGCCTGGGGACCCTTAATATTGTTTTTGCTTATATGAGTTGAATACAAATCTTCAAGTGTTAACGATTTGGAAAATGAATGGATCTTAACGAAACGTGGTGTATAATGACCTTGATAGCCAATTTTAAAATTATCTGGTAAATTGAATCGTTAATTTTCATTTCTTCGGGCCAGGGGCCTTGATTCTCTTTTCGTAAACGTTTAATATTTTATTTCCCATTCTGTGACATGGTCTCAACAAATGTAGCTAATATATTAAATATGACCATAATTGAAATGAACAAATGTTTCAAAATTTACATCTTGCACCTACTGGGCCAGGAGACCCTTAATGTCATGTTTTGCTTATGTTAATAAATTTATATTGATATAAATCAATTTATGTATGAATGGATGTCCATTATAGCTGATAAAAAAATTCATCCGATCACAATGAAACTTTAGGAAATTGTTGGTTGCTCTTACGGAATGGTTTGTGTGAAAAATAAATTTGAACATTGACATTCATGGTGGACGGCGGCCCCTATTTTTTTCCATTTATATTTTTATACACAAATTAGTTTATGCATTTGCTACGTGGAAATTAAATGGATCTATACTAAACCTAATACATACATTTTTTATAGCCCATATTAAAATACAATACGTGTTACTGTCTCGACAAAAATCGATAGTACATTAAACATGATCCAAAATGAAATGAACAAATCTTTTAAAATTTACATCTTGCACTAAGTGGGCCACAGAACTTTTGATGTCATTATTTATCTAGATGTATAAAAATGAAATATGTCTGTGTGTGTGAGTGTGTGTGTGTGCATTTTCTTTATAAACCATGAATCCGATCGTCACGAAACCTTTGGAGATAGTTTAGAACGCTCCCTTAATGATTACTGGCAGCATTGTGTTCTTTATTTAACACTCATGGGGCGCCGGGTGCCCATAGTGTCAATTTTTGCTTACATGAGCTATAAAAATAGTTTAAGAGTTAGCTACTGTGTAAATTGATGGATCTTAATCAAAGATAATATATAAAATTTATACAGCCAATAATAAAATACTATAGGGCACTGAAGTCTTAATGATCATTCCTTCGCAGTCAAAGGCACTAAATGCTTTTTTTAAACATATTAGTTTGTATTCCCCATTCGAGTATTAATGATCTCTACAAAAAATGACAAATATATCCTATATTGTGCAGATTAAAAATGAAAAGAGTTTCCAACTTAAGATTTTTCAATGAATGTGGCCATAATAAATATTGTTTGCTAATATGAGCAAAATAAAAATAATTTGATGCGTTTGCTACCGTGTATAGGAAGGGAACGTAACCAAAATTTATATTCACAAACCTGATAGCCCATATTAAAATGCTATAGGGCACTGAAAACAAAAAAATGTAACTATTTATACATATGAATAACAAAGAACTGTTTATTTGGCATGAATCCTTTGAAGGAAAACTTATCACAGGATAAAAGAAAATATTCAAGTATCAACAGTTAATCGAATATACAATTCAATATACACGTTTTAAGAATCTAAATTAACGTTTTCATCATTTTCAAGTCAGCATCCTTTCCAGTTATGTATTAAAATTAGGGCTGCGGAAATTAACGATTAATTTCAAGATAAATCTTTAAAAATTTTAGTAAAATAATTTTAAAGAGTAAAATTTAAAATAAGTAGTTTTATAATTTATAAGGAAAATTATAATAAAAAATAATAATTGTTTTTACTTAACAATAATGAAATTTAAATTCATTGACATTAAATTGAACTACTTATATTTAAATATATCTCTTAAAAATACTGTTATATTTTTTTTTATTTAAAACATAAGTTATGGGGATTTTATGAAATGTTCAGCTTAATGACGTCATTAATCTAATTTATGTGGGTGGATTGATGGATGGATGGATGGATGGATGGATGGATAGATGGATATATATATATAGATAGATAGATAGATAGATAGATAGAAAGATAGATAGATAGATAGATAGATAGATATATAGATAGATAGATAGATAGATAGATAGATTAGATAGATAGATAGATAGATAGATAGATAGATTAAATAGATAAAATAGATTAGATAGATAGATAGATAGATAGATAGATAG
>MUZC01001522.1:473086-496335 GCA_002072015.1 Radix auricularia
GATGGATAGATAGATAGATAGATAGATAGATAGATAGATTAGATAGATAGATAGATAGATAGATAGATAGATTAGATAGATAGATAGATAGATAGATAGATAGATTAGATAGATAGATAGATAGATAGATAGATAGATTAGATAGATAGATAGATAGATAGATAGATAGATAGATATATAGATAGATAGATAGATAGATAGATAGATAGATAGATAGATAGATAGATAGATAGATAGATAGATAGATAGATAGAAGGGGAAAACACATTAAGGGGCCCGGCACATTCCGTGAATATTTCATTTTCATAAACATGTTAATTTAAATTCATTTTCAACATGGATATATTTATCATGATCATTAAAAATTGCATGCGAAAAATATATTAAACATGTAAGAAAAATTAATTTGGGGCCCCCTGTTCCGAAGAAATTGACATTTGCAGTTCAGTGCCCTTTAGTATTTTAATATGGGCTACCTAGTTTTTGTAGACAATGTCTTATTAAGATCCATTCATCTATTCAGTAGCTAACACCTAAACTTATTTTGATATAGCTTTTATTAGCAAAATATGACATTAAGGGCCCCAGGGCCCATTCAGGGCAGATAGTGCTTAAACTAGTTTTTATATAGCTCATATGAGCAGAAAATGGTATAAGGGCCCCCGGCGTCCCATGAGTTTTTAATTGAGAAAAGAAGGTTGCCAGTTACAATTCCGGGTGGGTTCTCACCAGTCTCAGGAATGTTCATGACGATCGGATGAATGGTTTAGTCAGCTATAAAGGACAATCACACACATACACACACACATACATACAGGCATACTTTGATTTTTATATATATTTAAGATAAGAAAATAATGAGCCAAAGAAAAGTTGCTGAAAAAACAGTGATGATGAATAATTAAATTATGGCTAAATGTTTGGAAACAGGTACGAAAGGTGAAGCTTTATTAACTTAATTCAAAAGAATTATTATTAATTTTTATGTTAAAGCAATTCTTCGACTTTCTGCCCTACTTTAAACAAGCTATAACATTTTTTGTTAGTATTGTGTCAATCATTCACGTCTAAAACAAAAAATCTTAAAGAAAGTTCTCTTGGATCACTAGATAATGTCATTAGAGCAGTTAACAAAATAAACATGATTGCCTTCAATGAGAGATTATTTGCTCATTATTGTATGGAAAGAGGAGAATACTTTAATTGTTGTCTTATTCACAAAGAAGTGGTATGGTGGTCGAGTGGCAGCGCGTCGGTTGTCGTACCGAGTCACGTGCTCAAGTAGGTACTTGACATCAGTTGTGTGAAGTAAAGGCGGCTGGGCATAGTGCTAGCCATACAGTCCCGGCTATAAAACTTTTGAATGCTGCGTCAATGATTGGCTATCATGGTTTGAAAGGGGAACTATACTTTACTATTCACACAGAAAGACGTTGTTGTACACAAAAAGAGTTACCCCAGCAGTATAATAAAGTTAAAATTATTTTAACAAGGACATGTCTTTCAGAGATACGACGCTGTTATGGAAACTTACAATTGTCATTGAAATATTAGGTAAGTTCTGTCTATCCCTTTCATGTTTACAATGAAGAGTGCTATAGTGTCTTCTGCTTCCAATGCCATTGAACACCTGTCTGGGCGTTTCTCCATCTTAATATGTGTCCCAAAAATTATCACTTATGAAGATTTTTGAACTTTAATTTAAAAGTACAAGGACACACAAATGAAATGTCCATATATTAAGGTTACTTTTTTAAAAGTTTTAATCACAGATTTCGTTTTTTTTTGTCTGGAATTTTCATGGAGAGTTTTGACACATTTAAATTCTGTCTATTGGTAAAATGTTAAGAATTAAGAAAATCAATTTTATGCTCTTTTTCATTCAGTGTTGGAATTCCTGGAAAGCAAAGACAATAATTTTTGTCACACAAAAAATAAATAATGACATTCTTTATGAATATTTATTTGCAAAATGTAATTAAACTTATTGAAAACTACAAGGGGGCCATATAAATTTAATCAAAACTATTGGCATAATATCTGCGTTTCTGACTAATCTTTTTCTGTACCAACAAATTTGGAAAGAAGAAAATGTTCTCAATTTCCAAATCTTTCAAATTTTTTAAAATAGAGTTAAAATTTTTTTGGCTTCCTGTCAACTCATAATGCAGACCTGAAACAAAGATTTGAAAACATTCTTACCTTGGATATACCGAAGGGGGACTTAAACCATTATGCACGTGGACAAAACTAGATCACAAACACAGCTAAATCCATACTAATACAGGAGCAGCTTATTGAAATGTGCGCAAAATTAGAACTTAATCCAATGTTTAAATAATAATACCACACATTGATGTAACAAAAATGGATCCTATTTTTATATCCTGCACTTTGGGTTATTGTAAAGAGGTTGTTGACTAAATTCACGTCTTCCTATTTTGTAGAACAAAGATTCAGTGCCGTTATCACGAAATAAAGTCTCCCCCAAAATAAAGTCTCCCCCGGAGAAATTATTTTAAAACAAAATCGCCCCCGGAGAATTTATTTTAAAATAATGTCACCCCCTTTAAAATGGATCCTGCCCTTAATTATTGGAAATTATAAATTATTATTTTATTCCATTTTATTACTTAAAATACACTTTGTTTTTGTTCTGCATGCATTTGTGTATGATTTTTGGAAATTCAACAATCATTAGCTTAGTCAGGGGCGTAGCAATTTGTGGGTTTAGTGGGTGTTTGCCCGGATACACACATTTTTAGAGGTGGTTAATTGCCCAGAGTTATTTAAAAGAATAATAGACAAATGGTTTGAAAGATAAAGATGATCAAGTAATACTAAAACGTCACACCGAAGTATTGGAACAAAAATTCACTATTGACGTTTTTGAGTATCACCTGTGGCTAGGACTTACACGAAATTTGCGATTTTTATGTGCGCATTAGAATGATTCAAAAATATTAATACCGAATTTTGTCGGTAGCCTTTATTAAGTTTTCAGCAAAAAATTTAACAAATTCAATTTGCCAATGATTGTTATTTTATTTTAAAAAATTTAGTTGACTTTTAAAATATATTAAAAGAGATTTCAAATGGGATTATTTTTTGTGTAGCCGTCTCAAGAAACACAGAACATGCCAAAAAAAAAGGCACACAAACATTCGATCACACGCTCTAACGATGAATGTCTTAGCTTGGGTTGGAGTCACTCGATAGTTGTTTTTTTTTCTATAACAAAAATGAACGTAATATGTGGAGATCTGGGTTGGTTTAGGTGAGGCGCTCGCTTAGTTAGTTTCAGATTTGTGTATAGGTGTGCTCTTGAATTAGTTAGGCATAAAGTCAATTATCTTAAGAGCCCAGAAGATTAAAGGTGTAGCTGAAAGGTGAGCTTTTTTATTGGTGGCATGGGCCAGGAAAGCGCAAAGAGTCATTTGTTAGTCGTGCACGAGACTAGCTAATGAGTAGATTGCTTCAAGACGGGCACATACTGTCCATTTATGTAGTCCTTCGAGTCATGGTTTACTGAACTATGAGGAAGACTGCGTAGGACACCTGCATGGTCTAATGAGGAAATCTAATGTAATAGTCACGTACTGGGAGGCTTGAGGGAGTTATGTATAGTTTTAAGTTGTACGATCATTAAGTAATCAATGGAAAACTAATTTAACCGATAATCAAACGAGTCAGTGAGGCAGAAATGGGTTTTTGGGGCTATAACCAGAGTAGAGAAGAGATCGGTGGTAAGTTGTGTGGGAAATTCATTACAGGATTAGACAGAAAGAGTTAGAGATTGGCTAGTCAAAATTCAAAACAGAAGTGACATTATGTGTGCTCATTCATTTTAATATTGTATTGATTTTATCATGGATCCGTGTGTAGTTGCGGATATTATGGATTATGTTGAAAATAAAAAGTTCACGATCACGCACAATTGCCATTCACAGCACAAATTACGTGTTCCATGCACAGTCAAGTCCTAATGCTTATACAATGTATAGAGTCTACACAAGTGTCTTAAAAAATTGTAATAATATTTTTAATTTAAAAAATGCTTATAAAGAATACTTTGTAACTGTACTTGCAATTGTTGCTTAATTCTCATCCTCGAAGTATTTTATGTCTACTAAAAAGAAAAGTTTAACTTGTAGTTAGTTGTGTTTTTTTTTTTTTTGTGTTCACCCTGATTAGTCCAATATTTTAGAAATGTTCGCAATATAATATTGTAACATCAAAGTACAATTTAAAGACTTAATAAAATATGTTAAAGGGTGTCTAAATTTGTCTATCATAAATGTCATAATTAGATCAGACACTTTAGACAGAGGAGGTATAAATTATACTGAGAAAAGTAAATGGTTGTCATGATTATTGCTGCGAATTTCTCAATTTATGTAATAGCTGGGAAGTGAATTGATTTCCTACCCATAAATAAAGTTTTTATAAATTTTAATATATTTTTGAGTTTAAGAACTGTTATGTCTGTTAAAATTCAAATTCATAAAGAAAATAATACTTGGAAAGTTACAAAAAATAATGTCATATTCGTTATATGAGATTATCTATTCGCGCATGGTGATGTTATCAAAATAAATTCCAATAATTAAACCTGCTTTTCTGAATTCTTTAAACATAAATTCATTTTAACATTCGATTTGTGTGCATACGTAAACTTTTGACTAAATAAATGAAAGAAATTTTTATTCCTTACAAATTATTTGATATATATATATATATATAACTGATTACGCCTTTATTAATATGTAGAAAAGGTTGCTTGGTTATAAGCAGTTTTTTTTTAACTTGTACTTGTAGTTATATAAATAGTCTAACAAATTATACCTTTGGCATATATTATATATATATATATATAAATGACTGTTTAGAAATATGTAAATACAAGTAGCCAAATTTAAGTGAATTATTAGATTTTAAATTTGATATCAAACATATAGGAACCACCTCTATGCAGCTATTACAGTGATTACTGCACTATTTAAATGTATGCCGCCTAACAAGAAACTGCTTTGGCCGTAGAGTTTAAAAAAACAAAACACTGTATAATCAGGTCATGGGCTCAACAAGTCAGTGGCGTTGTCTCAGATATGGTTTCATTGCGTGCCGCTTCTTTAATTGGGTCGCTCCAAACCCCGTCCCCAGCCCCCACCCCCAATTCAACAGAGGATTTTTTGGTGTCTACTGAAATTGTAGGGCCTATTAGCGAGATGGAGACAGAAGTTCTCACCGTCTGAACACCTGACATTTGAGCAAATTTACCGTTTATAGTAACAACACAACCCATGCCTTCAAAGACACAATACTTAATTTTTTTAAAATTCTTGATACCAACTCCGTTAGAGTCAATTTGTACAGTGAGAAAAAATGCAAGTAATTAAGAATTTTTTAAAAATTTGTTACGCCCCTGAGGGATGTAAAACGGAATGGTCCAGCCCCCCCACCACCATATCTTTCTATATCTATGCCACTTCCATAAATAGAATTAAAGTAAACATGTGTGAATAATACAAATTTAATTATTCGTTATTCTATTGTTTTTTTAGTAATTTTTTTGTACTATATGAAAAGGTTGTTTTGAGTGGGTGCGAATTTATTTGAGGGAGACATTATTTTACGGGGTAGGGGAGAATTTATTTTAATCGGAAGGAAAACATTTTCGCCCCCGGAGAATCCGTTTTAAAATAAAAACGCCTGGGGGAGACTCTGTATGGGGGCGGATTTATTTTGCAACACCGTTATCAACCTCAACACAAAAAATTGAAACCGACAAGAAATGCGTGTTCATGGAGATTTCAGGTTGCTACTCACAAACATTGAGTCAGACAAAAACACTTTTAGAAAATCTAATCACGTTCATCGGTGGGGCAGGTTTGAATCCTAAAGTCGATCCCTGGGTCAACAAAGTTTGGGAACCACTGCACTAGAGGCCAGAAGAACCAAGAACAAAAATTGTAATAATATATAACGCTATTTATACTAACTTGGAAATACAACAGTCATCAGCCATCAGATACAGTTAGGGATAAAAATGCTTTTCTTATTTCGTATGCAAGACCAAACATTAATACAAATCGTTGTTCTTTCAGTCCAAAATTCGGACATGAAACGGTTGCCAGAGGAAACAAGGAAAAACAACATACCATCAACTTATAAAATTCTTATAAAAATGCTATTCTAGACATGAACTTTGAATAAGCGTAGCGCATAATAATCTTCTGTTTTGAAAGAGCATCTTTAACCGAAAAAATCAGTTAAGATAACTTGTTAGCTTCAAAAAAGGGGTTCTAAAATATGGGACTTCATGGGGAGAAGTTGCACTGCATTTAGTAGTCAATTTCATAAACCTAAGGTTCTCGTTATGCGCAGATATTTCATTGAATTAAGAAAGTGATTTAGATACAAGTATTTAAATGAAATAGTACTGTAAATGGATTAAACAAATATTATGGCTACTTTGAATAAATAAATTTTGTGTGATTTATACTCCAACTAATTGTCAAGAATTCAAAATTATGAATTAATTGCTAAAATTTTGAGCAAACCTTCATGCTAATAATGAGTCAAAATTGCTATTATTGACACTCGCTATGAAGTGGATCATATTGGATAGCGAGATTCAACCAAAAAGTGGCTACATAGTTCCACTGGATCATATTAACGTACACGATTACTTAAAACTCAAGCCATTAAAAAAAAAATATAGCATTCTTTTTTTAAAAGACAACTTGTATCACAAATTTTTGTCATGGACAGAGGGGGTTAGTTATGAATAAGAGCAGACTCTCTATTATCCTTGTCACGTTGGAATATTCTTATTTTAGAAAAAAGACTTCATTTTATAATTAAGATCTCAAATCTACAGCAGTTTCATGGCATGTCATAATTTTAAACTTTAAGTAAACAAGGCAGGCGCTCATTTATTGTGAAATCTCTTGAAGACAGTTGAATAATAAAAACATTTCTTTTAAATGTTTAAACATGATATTTGGGATAAACGTTTATTAAAACAAAATGCCTTGACTATACAATGTCTATAATGAGTAGAGTGTGCACAAATCAGCATTCAGGGGAAGTGTAGAGTGGAAACCAATCAGCACACAGTTAAATTGTCCCAAATGTAACAGTGCATCAATCACTACTCATTTGATGTTTGTAGTGAGCACACAATCCTCAACTCATTTGAAGTGTAGAGTGCGCACCGATTAGCACTCAGTTAATGGGTAGAGTGTGCACAAATCAGCACTCACCTGAGGTGTAGAGTGTGCAAAAAATCAGCACTCAATTGAAGTGTAAAGCCTACACCAATCAGCACTTCAACAAATTCCATGAAGTGCTAGAAATGTCATTTTTTTCTCATATTTTAAAAACCAATAAACATAATTTATGGTAGATATTCAAAGTAGTTTTGAAGACGAGTATAAGTTTATACTCAATTATCAGGATAATTTAGTATTGCGCCATATTTAAAGCAAAGCATCAGAAGAACTTGCTTACCAGCTACTTGATATTTTAACCACGATAGGGGTTCCAAGTGTGCTTTAATCAGATCAAATAAAGAATTTGCGAACCAAGTTGTAAATAAGCTTAAGACCATATATCCTGGACTAAAACTGGCACAAGCAAAACAAAGTCAAGGTTCCGTGGAACGTGCTAACCAAGAATATGAAGATAACAAGGGTGCAGAAATATGAAAAGGACATTGGGCTAATGGCCTCAGATTTGTTATTTTCACCAAGGCTTTCAGCAGTCGCCATGTAAGGCTGCATTTGGCTGCAAAGCTTAAGTTTGGCTGATTACCTCAAATCAACCATGAACAGCTCAAATTAGCATCCGTAGGCGCAGAAGAAAAATCGTTACGAACCGTCGCGTCTTCCTAATCACTAACTTAAGTAACTAGAGGCAAAGGCTACAGTTGCAATTGCACGCATTAAGTGCGCAACAAATTGCTGCAAATGTATGAAGAACAAACGATTATGTAATTTATAATGTCATAAAAGTTCATCCTATCAAAATAAGTGATAATAGAAAAAAATAGTTTACTATAATTAATAAGCTTCGCCGTTGTAACTGAATTTTATCACTTGCAATTGACAATCAATGTTAATCTTACTCTTCAACAATCAATCTGCTCATTACATCCTTCTTCAGGCTTTTGCCAATAGACTCTGGCCATTTCGCGAACTGGCCGAATTTCTGGCTTTGGCTGGCATTTTACAGCAAAATTGGCCACTTCGCGAATTGGCCGGCCATTTCGTGAAGTGGGCGATTTTGGGCTTTGGTCGTAACATATATATATATATAGATATATAGATTTTATTTACTAGATCTTCGTCAAGTTTAAATAAGTTGTTTGATTTACTTAATCAATATTTTCTGCCACTTATGTAAATTATCATACTTTGTAGACTGGGGGTCAAAAATGAAGTTTTCCTCATATATTAGAAATATGTTTTAATCATTTTTATTTTACCATTTGCTAATTGGTAAATGATTTAATTCTTAAAAAATGTGGCACATAAAATGCTTGATGCTTAATACAATATTGCATTTCTGGGGGCCAAAACCTCTACTTTTTCCTAAACTTTTAGGTCCTTATTCTCATTTCGATTTCATAAAATCTTGAAAAATATTTTAAAAACTTATCCGCCATGATCCAGATTGAAATATAAAATTGTTTTTGACTTAACATTTTGCCGGGGTAACGATTGCTTAACATTATTATATATTTATAACAGCCATATAAAATTCCTATATTCAATCAATCTCCTTGAATACTTAACAAAGATTTAGAATAAAATAGCAATATATTTTTCTTTTAAATATCTACCCTTGGGGACCGGAGGCATTTAATGTTCGACGAATACCGTTTACTAAAGAACCTGTATGAGTACTTAACGCATTGATGTTAATTGGAGGGCACGTTCAAGGCAAACAATTAAAGCAAGTTTTATTTCAATATCCAATTACCTAGTCCGTAATATATACACCAACGTCTCTTTATCAAACTAAATATGGCTTCAACAAATATTTTAAAATTTCTAATTAGTAAAAGAATATTTTATCATCCTAAAAAAAAAGGACTTGTAACACAGTTCAAAAAAGATGACATAAAATTGAACCAATTGGATTGGAGCTAATTTGACAAAATGAAAATGCATCTTTCATTGCGTTACCCTTTACCCCAAGTAGCCATAATAATATAACCTATGGATCTAACCTAGATTCTCAAGGAGCCAATGAGGGGCCGTCCATAAAAGACGTCACGCAATTTTTGCTGATTTCCCCGCCCTCCCCCCTCATCACACGTCGCAAAAGAAACTTTGACCCACCCCTCTCCAGGTTCTGTGACAAACGCGCAGAAGACAATCGCGCACACGACAAATGCGCACAGACAATTCCGCAATGATACAAATGCGCACAGGACAAACGCGAACACCGATAGTTGCTAGTTGCGCACACGGACAATGGCGCACATCGACAAATGCGGACACCGACAATCGCGCGCAGTGACAAATGCGAACGGCTACATTAGCGCACACCCACAAAGGCGCAAACAGCAAGATATACATCGCACATTTTAAGATTTTAATGGATTTAGGAGGTTTTCAGCAAAAATACATCAGGTTTAAAGCTAACAATGAACAATATTTTAATAATCATAATAAATTTAATAATAATGTACATATTTTTAAATATTAACTTTTAACTGTATAATGTATAGATTCTAGTTCTAGTATAGGAAATTATTCGTGCTTGTAACACTGCTAAGTCATGATTTGTTAGAGATGTTCCGATGTAATTTTTTTTTTAATTAAAAAAGCATATTTTGGTCTTCCAGCGTGTTTAGCCATCGTAGTATTATGGAAGATTGTAAAATGATTATTAAACAAATAACAGTTTATAACTATTAATACTAATGCTTAAGCATATAGTCATATAGTTGAAAATAACATTTTTACTAAATATATTTGTGTGTTTCTTTTTAATAAAAGAAAGAGGAAAATAAGAGTCGGTATTTCACTTTTCTAAAGGTAAATTAATTTTTAAAACACGCAGTCATGCAGCCAATTTGAGACAAAATTATTATTACTACTTAACTTAACACGCATTATTATTCCGAACCCTCTTTCAACCCGCAGATTAGTTACATTATCTTGGTTATTTATATTATAGAAGGAAGTCCTAGTTTACATATCAACTTATTAAATACTGTTGTAAACCAAGGGTCTGATATTTTATTACTATTACACATACCTTTACAATCAGGCTTTAAACTACCATTAGAACAATACGCAAACTTAAAAGTTATTACTACTATATATGTTATTATAATTTTCAGCAATATTTTTTCAGTTAAAATTATTTTTTAAATTCTTGTTGCTATTAAGCTCTAGTGCTTCCTCATTATTTCTGTAATAGTATAGTAGACTCTAGACAAACACATGTTTGTGGGTAATTGGGGGGGGGGGGATTATTTTTTAAAGTATGTTTCCAATAAGTCAAAATACAATGTGAAGAGTTTGGAGCACTAAATTTATATTTTATTGAGTTATTTTCCATACTCCTAGATTATATTAATTCTGTTAGTAATTGCATGTAAAAGCTTATTATTAATTATTTATTGCTTCTCAAATGCTAGATAAAAAGTATTTTTAACAATAACTCTCAATATTTTTTAAGTGTCTTGCTTTATGGACAGTGTGAAAATGAAGATATTATTTTCGTTAAACATTATGATGAGTCATATTCTTAAACTATAACTTTAAAATATGTTCTTGCATTTTAAATGGTTGTTTGTAAACAATTATAAGCTCAACATGTCACTAAAATCTGTCATTGCTGTTATGTGTGCCATCAATAATTATATGTTCTGTTTAATAAGCATATGAATGTTTTTGTAATTTGTATTGAATACAAATATTAGAATGTATGTGTATTACAATTTTTTGTGTGCAAAGCAATTAGCTGAAGTACCCGACTACATAAGTTCTCAAATTATATTATGACTTTGTTTTGTCTTTTTAATTTAAATTTGTATTATTAAATTTAATTGATTAACAAATTGCTAACTAGAGAGGAGTTAAATAACAACAATGAAAATATGTGACTTAAAAAACAACTATTTTAATATTACTAATAATGATACGTATTTTATTTATTTGTTATTTAATTCCTCTAAATTTTAGCTTATCTATAGTAATAAAAGCGAAAGCCCTGACTTACTGACTCACTCACTCATCACTAATTCTCCATTTTCCCGTGTAGGTAAAAGCATGAAACTTTGGGAAGTTGTTGGGTACCCTCTCACTACGAAAATTTGCGAAAAAAATAGTTTAAAATCTCACTCATGCGGGGCGGGGGCCCAAAAACTGTTTTCCTTATATAGGTTCTATAAAAATTGAAAATCACCAATTCACCTATTTCCCAATAGGTAGAAGCATAAAACTTTGGAAATTTTTTAAAGTACATGCTCCCGACTATAATTGGTGGAAAGAAAGTTAATATTCCCACTCATGAAGGCCGGGGCCCCAAAAAATTTTTTCTCCTTAATTGGGCTATATAAAAATTGAAAATCACTTATTCTCCTGTTTCCCGTATAGGTAGACGCATGAAACTTTGTAAATTTTTTGAGTACACGCTCCCGACGAAAATTGGCAAAAAGAATGTTAAAATTTCCTCTCATGGGGGACCGGGCGCCCAAACATACTTTTTCTTACATTAAAAACCGACTCATTTCTAACTCTCTAAAATCCCGTGTAGGTAGAGAAGCATGAAACTTTGGGAAGTTGTTGGTTACCCTCTAATGACGAAAATTGGCGAAAAAGAATTTAAAAAATCTCGCTCATGTGGGGCTTGGGGCCAAAAAACATTTTTTTCCTAATATGGGATCTAAAAAAATTGAAAATCACCAATTTTACTATTTTCCGTGTAGGTAGAAGCATGAAACTTTGGAAACTTTTTGAGTACGTGCTCCTAATTATAATTGGAAAAAAATGAGTTCAATTTCCCACTAACGGGGGCCGGGGCCCCGAAAACGGTTTTTTCCAATATGAGATATATACAATGGAAAATCACTAATTCTCCTATTTCCCGTATAGGTAGAAGCATGAAACTTTGGAAATTTTTTGAGTACCCGCTCCCGACGAAAATTGGCCAAAATAACGTTAAAATTCCCTCTAATGGGGGACCGGTGGCCCAAATATACTTTTTCTTATATTAAAAACCGACTGATCACTAACTCTCTAAATTCCCGTGTAGGTAGAAGCATGAAACTTTGGGAAGTTGTTGGTTACCCTCTAACGACGAAAATTGGCGAAAAAGAATTTTAAAAATCTCGCTCATGTGGGGCTTGGGGCCAAAAAACATTTTTTTCCTAATATGGGATCTAAAAAAAATTGAAAATCACCAATTTTACTATTTTCCGTGTAGGTAGAAGCATGAATCTTTTGAAATTTTTTGAGTACGTGCTCCCAATTATAATTGGAAAAAAATGAGTTCAATTTCCCACTAACGGGGGCCGGGGCCCCAGAAACGGTTTTTTCCTTATATGAGCTATATAAAAATTGATAATCACTTATTCTCCTATTTCCCGTATAGGTAGAAGCATGAAACTTTGGTTAATTTTTTGAGTACACGCTCCCGACAAAAATTGGAAAAAAAGAATGTTAAAATTCCCTCTCATGGGGGACCGGGGGCCCAAATATAGTTTTTCTTATATTAAAAACCGACTCATCACTAATTATCCAATTTGCCGTGTAGGTAGGACCATGAAATTTGGGAATATGTTAAGTACCCTCTCGCGACGAAAGTCGATGTAAAAGAATTTTTAAATACACACTCATGGGGGTCGGGGCCCCAAAAACGTATTTTTTTTCTTATGTGAGATTTATAAAAATTGAAAATCGTATTTCCCGTGTTGGTAGACAAGGAAAAATAATTATATACATTTTAAAAATTTCCTCTCATGAGCCTGAAGGTTGAAGTTAATATATTTAGTATATCCATCTTGATTCAGATTAAAATCAATAGGTGTTTTGAATTGGTGTTACGCGAATTCTCAACGCTAACTGAAATTCTAATTTCCGCAGCAAAGCGCGGGTAAATTGCTAGTAGACAATAAAATACAAAATATTTCCTAATGTTGCTCATTACTAAAAATTAGCCAGCCTTCAAATAGTTCAACTTGTCATTCTCTTCAGCATAGCCCTGTACAGAAGTAGCGACTAAAATATGAAGATCGTGGTATTTTCTTTTTTTCACCTCTACACGGCCTGCCTGAGTGTTTACAAGTGTCAGTCTGTGAATGGACAGATCCCTCTGAAGTACATCAAAAAGGAACCATTTACTGGGATTGCTGCAGTGGTTAAGGAATTAAGAGCATTTGTGAAGTCCCTCACAACAGATTGTTGGTTTAGGGCACTGTTGAAAAGCTGCATCATGATGATTTTATAAGTAGATGAGAAACTGAGGCTCTCTGCAAGCTTCCCCTTCAATGTAGGTTGAAAAAAGTATGTTAGAATCTAATTCTAAGTCTCAGCATTTGGAAAAGAAGCTCCGAGCTGAGCAAAGACATTTCTCACATCACCAACTGGGAAAAAAGTTACTGCGGCAAGTGACTTTAATTTCAATCTCATATCAATGTCTGATTGAAATTTAGCCGTAAGTCCAACAGTGTTAACTTTACGAATATAGTTGACAAAGATGAAAATTACAACCTTTTACCTCAGCATTTGGGAAAGCTGTTCCGACTGCATTCATGCAGGCTTTTTCAAGATCAACTAAGACTTTTTGTGGTGCCAAACTTTTCATAATGTCAAACATTCTTTTATAGGTTCCTATGCTTTTGTTGATATTTATTTATTTATTTTTTGCAATAAAACATACAGACATGGTAGGTATGAGTTTCCCACTGTTGCATGCCAAGTAAATAGCTGGTAGAACATGGTCGGTACCTTGTCAAATGTGACATCTTCATATATTGTGTCTTTATTTAGTTCATTTAACAACTCAAACTCACCTAATACTAAAATTCTATAGGATCATTTACTACTGAATCATGTAGTACAAAGTCAGTGTATTTATCTGGAATTTTGAAATGTATTGTTCCTGGGCTAGGAACAATACCATCTTTTCTGTGATGTAACAGAGTTCTTGATACTGACGATTTGTTTTGGTATGTGTGCCAAGACATCGCTGCTCACATGTGACAGTAGACTCCCCATGACATATCGAAGAGTAGCACTTACTGCAGACTTCATGGCTTGCTTCATCAAGCTTCTGGCAATGATGGCTTCCACTTTCGGGGGGCAGGCATCATGACAATGTTCAGTTGGTGGTCTCACTACTGTGTTGTTGTGTGTCTTTAAGTTAGAATGACACTTCATTGCTCGATTCTGTCTGCATCGCAAAGTTAGAACCCCATTGTAGTTGCGGAAATAAAGATATTCAAAACCTTGGTAGATTTAAACCTCACTTCCACCTTGACTTCTTGAAAATTTCATTGTTGGGACTATCAAAGGAACATGAAAAATTGTTTATTAGAAATATCTTATCATTAACATAAAAACTTAAATTCCTATTATATTATTTTTAACAGACACTCCTTCGATACAGAAGATACTGGCGTCCAATGTTTATCTATGGTTTATATCTAGTGTTATATTTTTATTAGAATGAGAACAGTGTTTTCAATTTTCATCTATTTGAGGGTTGTATTAATTAGATATTTTTGTGTTGTATTTCCAAGTTAGAATTAATTGTTTTATGCCATATTAATGCTTTATTTTGTGTTCTTCTTCCCTTAGTGTTTGTCTAGATTTTATTATTTAAAATTTAAAGGAACATTGGTAGGCAGCCTAGAACATGTCATTGTGAAACTCCTGACTCCTGAGCTAACAATAATTATTATTATTGAAGCTTATGTAGATTTGTTAATCATTACAATTATTACAGTTTGCTCTCTTTAAAAAAGGAAATCTTGGATCCAATGATATATGGGAATAGAGGGGCAGAAGTATTTAAGTTTATAGTATTGTTGATAAGAGCAAAGCTAATTTATATTCCAAATTCATTTTAAATCAACACAACATTTTAAAAAACAATTACTTTTAAGTTATCAAGGAGCTAAATTTTATATAAAATGTTAAATTATATATATCTATGATTATCTATATTTAATCAAATAAGTATGTAAAAAGTATTTTAAATACCCGTAGTTTTAATTTGAATCTTATGATATACTGTAAATGTAATAAAATTATATTTATTTGTAAAAAAAAATTTAAGTGCATCATCCTGGTTGTTTAAGTAATAAGTAATAGTAATAGGGTTTTTTTTTAAAAGGGCTATTTTAATAAGTTTATTAGTTTATAAATTATAAAGATAAATAACAAAAAACTTTTTTGTACCATTTACCACCTTTATACTCAATACTAACCTTCCATTCTCTTCATAAAATAGCGAGTTTTCGTCTTAAGATTCAATAAACGCATAGCACATTAAGTATTCAGGTTTTGAATAAAAAGGTGTATCAATGTCAATGATTAAATGAAAATGAAAGCAGTTAAAACTTAAAACCAGTTAGCCTTAGTTTAGTTACAGACAGGGGTAACAGTAACTGTATCTTTCACTCTGATAGTGAAAAAATATTTCGACATTTTTTTTTTCTTAATTATTTTAAATTCACATTCTTTTGCTGTCTATTTTGTTTTATTTTGTTCCTCCACACCTTGCCTTCGTTTCTGATACTGATAGCTATTTGAACTAAATTATATTTAAACATATTTTGTTGGTTGTAATTGAAGCTTCATTATCAATTTGCGCTTTTGTCAATATGCGCTAATGTAGCCGTTCCCATTTATCCCTGTGGGCGATTGTCGCTGTCCGCATTTTTCCGTGTGCGCCATTGTCCGTGTGCGCAGCTATCGGTGTTCGCATTTGTCCTGTGCGCATTCGTGTCATTGCGGGATTGTCTGTGCGCGTTTTTCGTGTGCGCAATTGTCGTTTGCGCATATGTCTGGTCACCCCCCTCCAATATGGCGTCACAAAGGTATAAAAACCTTTTCCTATTTGAAAATGAGCATTTTTCAAATCACTTTATTGCTATGTATTTACCGTAAGCCCACGAAGCCTTGTAAATTGTAACTGAATAAATTGTAAGAAAGCAAATACTTAAGTGGGACTTTTATTTAATGTTCCGCGTTTTGATGTGACGTCATATTTCGTAAGTTTCACGCTTCTACGTACACGGCAAGTTGGAGAATAATTTGTAAGTGAGTCCACTCGCTAGTTGCGTGATGCCATTTATGGACGGCCACTCAGTGACTATTGATTTTTTCATCGTAACATGGTAGCGAATTACACAGCCAGCTATGCCATTGACAGACAGCAGTGAGGGCATTGTAGTGTTATTTCAGATTTGACTTTGGAAAGGGTTTTCGTCCCATGCCTTGGGTTTTTCTCTTCTGGGAGTGTCACAAGAGACCTAATATGTAGATTTGAACTGTTTGTTACCAGATTCATATTTTTCCTAATAAAAAAAAAAAAAAAAAAAAAAAAAGTTCCGCTAACTGAAACAATCTTTAATGGCGTTCACTTCTTGCAACAACACAATATGCACAATATTGTCTTTACGCACGTATTTCCGGCCTTCCTTAAACTGGGACAATAGCTTGCTATACGGCACTTCCTCTAGGATTTCACGTCCGGGTACGGCCCCATTTCGCCGCTTTCTCTTGCCCGCTCCTCAACTTTTCCCCCATTCAGTTCATTTCCAGTAACATTTCGGTTTTGTGTTTTGCACAAGACTTGTGACTGGGGTAATGTTACGTCTCATGTAACATATTTATAGAAGTTGTGAGGGCAAACGAACGCCCAATGACGTGTGCTAATTTTCAGAAGACGCTCACACTTTTAAAAGTCTAATTGTGATAATAGTCATTTCGACAAAAGTGTGAAATGTCTTTTAAAGGTACAACATTGCTGTGGAAAGTTACGTTTACTATTCAGATCATAGGTAAGTTGCATTAGCCAAAGTCATTTCATAAGAGGAGACAGCTTATGCGTATGTCGTACATTTCTAGGGCATCTAAAATATAATAGGCCTAGTGTTATTGGGTGTGTTTTTTCGGTTACTTTTTAAAACATTGCTGTATCAATTATAGTTACTAAGTAATGGGACCCGCTTTTAATATTCACATCACTTAACTTGTCGGTCAATTTTATACTTATTAATTGGTGGGGGTTTTTTCGAAGCGAAATGAAAAATTCTCTATAAAAGAACTTCAAGTTCTTGCAAGGGCACTCGACAAGTAAACTGAACACAAGACGACTGAATACAAGACAACTAAATACAACTCAATTAAACACAAGTCAACTAAACACAAAACAACTTAACACAAGACAACAAAACACAGGACAACTGAACACACAACGAATGAACGAAGAGACAAGTTAAAGCAAGAATAAGTGGCCATGCTAACAACTGAACCGATAGACTTACAGGATTCTAGTTAGACAGGATATTATTCTCTTAAATTCTATATTGCTTGAGTTTACTTAGACTTGTACCCCAAGGCCAGTTAGTTGTAGTTAATTTTGGAAATGTTTGATGTCTTACCTATGATTTTTCAATTACGATTAGTTTTGTGTTCGCTTGTCCATGTCTTTACATGTCATGTGATCAGTTGTCTTCTTTTCACTTGTCAATAGACTCTTACAAGATGAATTTTTTTTCCAGCAGATTTTTTTTTTGAGAAGTTTTAATGTTTTACCAATAATTTTTGTCAGAACAAATCTGTAACATCGGTCCATCTTTTCAATCTAAGCTGATCTACGATGTTCTAGCATTTTATTTAGTTTTTAAAATTGCCATTATCTCCCCTAATGAGATTGAACAAATATGAGACTGCAGTCAGGCTTTTACAAAAAAAATTATTTAATTTCAACAGTGTATATGCAGGTCTGACAGAACGTCACAAAACAATGAAATTTTCTGCAAAATGATTCCTCGCTGAAGAAATAGACACAAACTAGCAAAAAGAAACAAAATAAAAGGAAATAAAAATGCCACTGCTGCGTAATCAAACATCTAGAAAGAATAGGAAGATAACATGTGATAAGAATGGGTGTAGTGAAGCTACAACATTCCAATGAGAACAACACATTCATCCCATATGATGCGAAGGTATCAACTTTTTTAAAAAGTCAGTCTCAGAACTGACTCTGCTGGTTGTGTTAGGGTTAGTGTAACTGCAGGTGAGAAAACCGGTGACAGGCCCTTCACACCAATTCGATCGTGTCCATTGAAATGCCCGGAGACACGAACGTGTCTTATATAATCGCTCGTAAATGCTCAGCGTTCCGACATGAGAGAGTCTCCCCGTCTCTCCAAAGTAGGTAGCAGAACAAAGTTTGCAAACAATAGTGGATAAAATGGTGTGGCTAGAACAAGAAAGCCGACAATAATTTTGAACGTCTCCTTAGGGAACACAATCCGGTCCATTTTGGCAACAAAAGGGCGATTCTTGCAACGACGGTTGTCACATTTTAGTTAAGTGCCTTTCCATTTGTGACAAAAATCCTGATTAAATAACATATTTTTTTCTGAAATTGTGTATGTCTTTTTCCCTAAAGTCATCCTATAACTATTAAAAATATTAAACAAAATGACGGGTGAAACTGCAAACAGGCTTATAAAAAACTAAATGGAAAAGACGTAAACAAGGTAATGGTTAGCCTGACAGGACGTAACAAAACAGCGAACGTTTCGGCAAAGAGCCTTTTTCAAAGGACATACAATACACAAATAAAACGAATATAAAAAAATAAAAACTTAGCTGCGGTGAAATCCAAAGAATCGAAGAAAACAAAGCTGAGAGAGAGCAGAGAGAGCCTATATAGGCAAGGAGAGAGTGGGTGGGGCAAAACGCATAGTTGTTAAAGCGAACACCACATTCATCCCATGTGGGGCGAGTGTCCCGTGATTTTGTATTAATCTATTTTCAAGACTGAACCTCTTTGTGAATGCCAATGTTAGACTGTTGCTAGGTGCGCATTATAAATTATTTTGACAGTCTTGGTGTGACGTAGCGTGAGGAGATATGACGTTGATAGGAAAAATATGCGAGAGTGACGATTTGTTGTTGTTAGCAAGCAGAACATTGTTATTTTTGTGTGTAGATGGGATTTCCTTGTTAAATTAAACATATTGATTATTAGTGTATCACCCATCAAAATGACGGAAGATTTCAAAATAAATATATTTCAGCAGAAATCTTTTAATTTTGAAAAAAAAAATTACATAATAATGACTAAAAAATAATGTAATATAGCACTTTCATTTATTTTATATATTTTTATTCAATTCATTTATTTCCAAATTTAACATTTCTATGCCGTTATTTTAGGTGCAGTAATTTGGTGCGCTGCTTTCTAAATTATTAGCGTCACGGACGGCACGGACAGACGGGACATGTATTGCAATTTATGTATATTGTGAAGCTCCAAGGGTCATTCTTCTGTTTATTTTCTCTATCTACTCCCACTCCTTCACTCTAACTTCACACACTTGAATTCGTAGTAGTTAATCACTAACTCCAAGACAGAATCACAGTTAATTTAGGTTTAATCTCTTAACTTCTCAACCTTAAAACGACCCTCTTCCTTAACTCAGTCTCTCTGCTTATCCCCGTCTATCTGTCCGTGTGTCCCCTACGTGTGTCTGTGAGTCAGGCCTAGCGCTGCTCTTCTTCCTGTATGCTCCGCCCCCCAGACTCCGCTGTCCGAAAGTCTAATATGTCAATCAAATAGTAACTCCCCTTGATAAGACGGGGGTAGGTGGGTTTGACGTACCCCGTCATGGTCAGTAACCCCCCCCCTTTTTTCCTCGTCGGCTCCTTTCATCTAACGCCAGACCCGCCATGCTCTCGTCTTCAAAGATTCCCAATTCAAGCGAGCAGTTCGCACCTCTGGCCACCTGGACTCGCCCGGTAGTCCAGCGGCACCTCAAAGACCAAACATACTCTAGCGCCCTAACCGCCCTAAATTCCCGACAATATTCATTCTGATGGCGTTTGACTTGTTTGAGCTTAGCCTTGTGAGTCATACACTTACCTAGAACCTAACACCAAGTCCTTGCCAGATTGATCTATACTAATAAAATAAGTTGTCATCATATTTACTCAAAATAGTAACACCACGATTTGTTCTAAATAACTCACAAAGGATAAACAAAAGATAACATATTTTAAAACGCTTTTTACATCATTGACAAAAACAATTTAATGAATATTATTTTTTTTAAAAATTAGACATAGATTTTTTACAGTCGTTTATATTTTTCTGTTTACTCATTTATTATAAAATAAAATAATATTAAATTTTGTGAAAATGATCAACCTACTCTGCTAAAAAAATATTTTATCTTGCGATTTTCTGTTAATTATTTAATTCAGCCTGCTGTTATCACACTTTTTTGCTTGAACTGTTTTAAATTCTTGGAGTGAACATTATTTAAGTGTTTTTTCTTGTTTTAAGGTGTCTCAATTACGAAATCAAAAAGATTTTTGTGTGCGTGCAGTTGTTTGTCAGTGAAACAATTTTGTCCATTATGTTCTCTCTCACAGGAAATCCTTACAGGAATTTAAAAACTGGATCAAGTGGGCATTTCGTCACCCGCGATGTAACTTGTTCTTCAGTATTTTTTACTTTCTTGTCTCTCTGAAACTAATTAGTAGAAAAATAATGTTTTATCCCATACATATCTTACAAGTCTTTTAAAAAATTCAAGGTATAACTATTTCCAAACACTTAAAACTATTAACAATAAAATACATGAAATTGTTTACGTGGTGGTCGAGAGGTAGCGCTCTCGACTGTCATACCGATGTTCACGAGTTAAAATCCACACGAAAGTGAGGATTTGTTCTCGGGGCCTGAGGAGTCCCTGAGTCACCCAGCTCCGAATGGGTACCTAACTAGACAATAGTTAGGCGGCTGGGGTCAGTGGCGTAGCTAGGGGGGGCGGAGGGGGCGGTCCGCCCCGGGCGGCAATCATTCAAAGGGCGGCATTTGTAGGCATTTGAAAAATAAACCCAGCCAATTCCGAAAACCACCCCTTTTCTTTTGAAGGGGGAAAACCATAGTGAAATAAAAAGAATCTCAATTTTGAGTTTAAATTAAAATTTATTTTCAAAAATAATAAAACCACATTTCTGTAATTGACTAGCGTAGCTGATGTATTGAGTATACCGTATTGTTATTTATGTAGTTAATATGCTATGAATGTTTCTTTTTATTTATATATGTATTTTTGTTTCCATGTAAAGCGCTGTGAGCCTGGCTCCTTGCTGGGATACAGCGCTATATAAATCATCATTTTATTATTATTATTATTATTATTATTCGTGCAATATTTGTTTCATTACATAGTGGTTGTTATAACTAACGCAGAACAGTTTAAAAATTTAAAACCGCTCAAAAAAGGTAACTATTTGTTTGCAAAATTAAGCGGTATACGTCACACAAAAACAACAACACATCACCGCTGGTCCGAATATATGTAGTATTAATATCGCACGACAGTTTTAGCGTGGAATTTCGACATTTGCAGAATGATGCGTTAACAAGTCCCTCAATGAGATAGTGATTCAAATATTGTGTTTAACTTGCAAGTAGTAAATTATATTATTGTTTCAAGTTTTATAAAATTATTGTAAGGTAACTTATTAAAAAAATAAGCTTACTTTGTTTTTTATTGCATTAAGGTAACACATATAGCTTCTTTTTTCATTAATATATGGTTATTCATTAAAAATGAACGATTATTCATTTCTCCGTTAATAAACACCACAATAACATAAATAATTCCGAAAAAGACATACTTTAAAATTTCAAGCGTCTCGGTAAATTGACATTTGAAGTAACTAATAATACGGAATCAGATGCTGGGATTTTACTCAGTTCATGGCAATCTTTTACTTTTCTTTGGTGTCTCAATTTATAGGAACCCGTCTTTTTTAAATTAATGCAAACTATGCATACCCATTTGACGAAACAAAGATATGTTCTGATATAGAACGCTGTTACAGAGAGTTGGAAATATCGACTAGATACTAAGTTAAAAGGAAAAAAATATGAGTGGGGAAAATTCAGAAGACGTGGTTCTATATTTAGAAAGAAGTACAACGAGAAATGTTTTTATCATAGATGTAATTATAAAAGAAAATAAAAGAACGACGTGATGAGTTACATGTCCTTTGCAAGAAAATATTCGTGTATAATACTATACCATCGAGGATTCTAAATGAAGAATTTGAACATCAAATAAATTTCTTTATTTATATTGATAAAGAAATGTTTGAGACTGAAAGAGAAAGGATCCAGGTTTTTATGGCAGTAAACGGGGCCTGTCTTATCCATTGCGGGCCCTATTTTGCGTGGGCCCCAGTTTGGGTAGGGATAAGGTAGTAATAAGAATGATAAGTGAAAATTAAGATAGATGGTGCCTATGAAAAAGATGGCCCACTGCAACCACTTAGGTTGCAGGAGCCTAAGACCAGCCCTGGCTGTACCTACACTACAAGAAGAGGCATTATGTTAAAAAAGAGGGAAAATACCCCCTTGATCTATTTAAATATGTTTAACAGTAAATATTGGAAAATTCTTTATCCAACATTACAATTTCGCTTATAATTTTTTTTCAACAATTGCTATCAGTGTATCTTATAGTTGTGAAAGGAGCTAATAATAAAACGCTCCTCAATAAGCGATTTAAGACTACAAAATCTTGCAATAATGTCCGTAGAACATGATATTACAAATAATATAAATTTTGATAACATAATAAACGATTTTGCGACTATGAAAGTTAGGTGAGTAAGTAAATTTATAAATAATAAAAAAAATATGCTACATACTGATGTATTCAATTTCTTTTTTTTTTATTTAAAAAAAAATCATATGTTTATAAATAAAAATAAAAGCATATTCCTGTTAATGGGTGTAAATTTGGAATATCTTTTTTCTCATTTGGGGTGGGGGGCCTGTGACCCTATAACTTTCTTGAGGCCTTCAAAACAATTATATTGTATTTTTATTATGTGTATTTTTAGGTTTATCATCTTATGCTGCCTCTTTTATTACTCCTTATATAAACAGGGGATGCGATGGTAACATTCTTCCCCAACTTTTACAATGTACTTCGTTTCAATTACAATTATTTATTCATG
>MUZC01001522.1:496464-508858 GCA_002072015.1 Radix auricularia
CCCCCCCCCCCCCGCTGCGTGACGTCATTTATGGGCGGCCCCTAAAAGGGCGGCATATTGGAGACCGCCCCGGGTGGCAAAAGCTCTAGCTACGCCACTGGCTGGGGTAATGCGTGGAACCCCTATAGCCGTGGCCTGTGACCGCTACATCACTTGCCAACAGATCATCTCTCATGGTCTGTGGACGCAATTATCTTCTGCATAGAAGGAGCGTCTGTATATCTAAGATATATATATATAATGTTTAAAATTACTTATAATTTTTTAGAACAGGCTTGTAATATTCATAACTAATCTTAAATCCAGCTCTAAAAATGATATAAATGTGATAAAAAAATTATACCAATCTTGTATTGTTATAGTACAGGGCTGTGATGGCCACGTGCCCAAACTTCAATCAAAGCACACATATTTATAGCAAATTGCCAACTCAAAATGCCAGCTACGTGGTTTGATTAAGGAAGTATTATTTTAGTTGCGTGACGGCTGATGTGGCTCTACGTGCCGACTGTGGCACGCGTGCCATAAGTTCCGGATCCTTTGTATAGAGGTTTCGTTGATTTGCTCTCACTCGACTCAACAAACTAGATAAACTTTAAAAGTAATTAAATTATTGACCTTTAAAATAAGGAGTGCTATGCAGATTGCGGTTGTATAGTATAGAGATGGACTAAGTGAGGACGGATTGTCCAGGATTTGGTTTTTGAAGTTACAAATATTCAAACGTCTGTTGTGATTCTTTGTAATCATGATTATGATCATATCCTGATCACAAATTAAAATATTGATTTGAGCTATAGAGTGTTCCTATATACACCTGATTGCAAGTGGTCTTCGTGTGTTATTATATCCAGCAAAAGCTCTAACAGAGCTGGTAACCTTTTTATTGATTTCTGCGGCAAATAGGTAACTTGGATCTACCCTGTGGAGCATCTTTTGTCCATATACGTTTACAAAACTAAATCCTTCGCAATTAAACCTCACTCATTCCGCGGCTCTAAAATACATCCACAATCAGCATATCGGTTTCATTCCCTGTCCTAACGCTATTTTTCTGCTAACTACCCAGTTTACTCTTTCTCCCTCGCTCTCTCTCTCCCCTAACCCCGCCACGCACACACAAAGCCCATCTCATCTACGGAGTTAGCAGGCATGAATCCCGTGGCAGTAACCCGCGTTCACTCGCACCAAAACATGCTTAACCTCCTACGGTAGTCGTCAGTGACACTCAAAATGTAATTTTTTTTCATTTGTTTTTGTTGCGATTTGAGATTTCATTCCAGTTACGATTTTACAGGATCTTGTGAAAATTGATAAATATACATCATTATCTGAATGGAAATGGACAGGGTTTTCGAATTTAACCTTTCTTCGATAGGGCCAGCGGCCATTACTGCCCTTTTTTTCCTTGTATAAGCTATATTAATATCGTATTCATCCAATCATTAAGATAATTCTGGAGCTTTGAACCCTGATTAACATTCTTTAGGGGCCAAGGGCAAAAAATATTTATTTTGCCAAATTTCAAGACTTTAATCTCCATTCGATTTTATATGATCTTGAAACATACTGAGACATATCTCCATCATCATCCACATTGAAACCTGCAGGGTTTTCAACTTTATATCTTGCACCAGTTTGGCCCGTGATCCATAATGTCATTTTGTTGCCTTATTTAAGTTATTACAATTATTTCATTCATCCCATTGCCATGAACATTTGGGGAAGTAGTGAGTTCACATCATCGAAGGATTTTTCCTTTTTTTAAACAAGAAAATTGAAATAATTTACAACTCATTTAGGCCGAAGTCCCAAAATAATAATTTTTCCTAATATGACAGAATTTTATCATTATTTTAACATTTGGCTTAGATATATCTTAGATATACAGACGCTCCTTCTATGCAGAAGATAATTGCATCCACAGACCATGAGAGATGATCTGTTGGCAAGTGATGCAGCGGTCACGGGCCACGGCTATAGGGGTTCCACGCATTACCCCAGCAGCCTAACTATTGTCTAGTTTGGTACCCATTCGGGGACTCCTCAGGCCCCGGGAACAAATCCTCGCCTTCGCGTGGATTCGAACTCGTGACCAACGGTATGACAGTCGAGCGCGCTACATGAATTTCAAAAGCTTTTTCACTTCTCATTTCGACAAACTTATTTCTTCCAACATCGAAAATGGTTTTGCAAATGCAATGTCAATGCTCTTGAGCTGCAAGTAGTTTGATAACACGAAGATATTATCCAGCAACTTTTGTACAAATAGCATCACAAAAAGCAAATAATAATTTGTTATTAAAACAGATAGACCCATAGCTTCCGCTCTAACACTTCCTTTATATTTTATTGATTCCCCAGAATTTATATCTTCTAGAGTGGCTAGAACAGCAGAGAATGGTCCAACAACTGCATGTCATGCTTACGGCTCGCCCATCTTGTATCAGAAAGTCATTTCAGAGTAGCTACTGTTGATTCATATTGAGATATATGATGCTCTTTAATCGTATGGAGACGTGGTAAACTAGACGTAAAGAATGCGTACAACCTTTCAGCTGTGCGGTAAAACCTCTGCACATCAATGTTTACAGACATTGCTTCGATAGTGACCAAATTTAAAACCTGGGCACAACAATGAACATAGATGGCATTGGGTTAATTTTTCATTTAATTAGTTTGAAGGCCACTCATAATTCCAGACGTCACAGATCTGCCATCGTATGCCTTGCCTCCACAGATTGTGATATCAATGTTTCGCTTTTGTAATTGGTAGTTCCTTTAAAATCTTCTCAGCAAATGCGGCAACATTGCTGTTTTCTAAAGCATGACCAGATTAAGCCATCTTGTTGCCCTAGGCACAAACCCATATGGGTGCCCCCTTCTGCCTCTGGCCTCGAAGCTCATCTGACCACTGGTATGGTCAATATTATGCAAACACACACACACACACACACACACACAAACCTAACAAATAACAACACATGTTAACACATGTGTTTTTACTAAAATCACTCAAATGAAACCTACAATTTCTGCAATGAATTTAATAGTTAATTAATTTTGTAAAAATAACATTAACTTTTTAAATAGATTTTAAAGTTCTTTTTTTCTAGTTTTACATCTGGCTAAGTTTTTGAGTACATCATCAGCATTAATTGTGGACAAGTCTGCCTCAATCATCAGTAGAGATAAGGAACCATTTATTGTTTCCTCCACTTAAGAATTTTGTATACCTTTCAGCTGAGAAAAAGAGCCCTTAGTTGCACAGTTGTAACCATTAAATTCATAAACGCAAGGCGATTTTTACATTTGGAAAGCACACTTGATGTCTCTATCACTTTGTATCATTCAGCATGACTGGAAGTGTTTCATTAAGATTTTGGTGCCAGAAATTTGTTACCAATATTTTTGAGTGGAACTTTCGTAGCTCAGTAAGTAAATTATTGTACAGATCTTCAGGATAAGCATTTATTGGTCCTTCACAGCACATAGATCTTCATGGTACATCGACCAAATAAGAAAATAGAACTACTATATCATTATATTCCCGCCCTTGTCTACTCATCTCTACCTCAAGTTTGTCAACAATGGCATAGAAAGTAGACTTATGAAAATTTTATCTGACATTCAGAGATACTTCAGGGGTATCACCATCAATGAACACTTTCTTTACATCTAACGGGTCAAGGTTGACCTGGTGTTATTTCTTTTGCAGCTTCTTCAAACCTTTCGAATTCATTCTTAGATTCAGGCAAGTAATCTGCTAGTGAAGAATACAATTCAGCACACTTATTCAAGTTCACGTGCTTATTTTGTAGAGCTTGCTTGACTCTGTGAACATGTTGTAACGCTTCTTCCCAAAAGACAAGCACAAGAGAAAATTCTAATTATTGCATCTTCTTTGCTATGTTTTATGCTTCTCTTCTGGTGTCGCCCTTCTGTGACTGGTCTTCTTTTAAACTTGTAAACATTATAACGCTTTTATAATCTTTGGATGAGACTTAAGAATAATGTGCGAATCGATTTTACATTTTCAATTGGCTAATGTCATGTCGATTACGCATGTCTACTGACACAATATACACATTTTTCATGAGGACTTGTGTTGCCCCCAATCGCTTGGTGACCAAGGAACGTGTATTGTTTGCCTAACGGTTAATCCAGGCCTGTATAAAAGCCTATAAATCTTTCCACAACATGTCTTGACACTAAAATTTAACTTAAAGAAACTGACATCTGATCAATTTTAGATATATCAATGGTTGAATCAATAATAAAAGACACAAAATGTGCAGAATTAACTTCATTTTCAATTATACCGGATAATTCATATGCAAGTGATTGAATTAAATCAATTTGCACATCATGACTTAAATAAAGTTCATTTTTCTTTTCAAACTTTAGATGACTGTCTAAAGTGAAGTCATATTTGGCTAATAAAGATAACATTTCACGAAAATTTCCAGTATTTCTACAACTACCATCACTAAAGCAAGAATGTTATCTGTGTCCTCAAAATGGCGTCACGTCTGTCATTCATTTTAATACTTCTCTATTCTTTTCCACTTGGCGACGCTCCTAACTGATCAAACCAGATATTACAATTTTGAAATACGATATTTAGCAAGCCAATATCGTCGTATTGGAGTTTAGTGTTGTTTAGAAGTTTTGTGCCTAGCAATCTTTTTTTCTGCTCTAGTGACACCTTTTTAGTGTTCATCGAGGGCGTCTTAAGGGGGCGCCATTTTAGACCCAACAGGGGCGTAGGGGGCAAGCCGCCTCCCTACCCTATAGCCAAATCCGCCACTGACTGAAAACGTTTTGGTTTGTAAATTTAAATGGAAAAAAATTAATTGTCAGAACGTAAGTTTCAAGTTATACATTAATTAATATCGTATATTACAATGACATAATTTTATCGACACTCTCCGCAGGTTTTGTTCTAGGTTTACTGGCTTTCGGTACAAACAGCTTCGCCTCGATACATATAGAAGGGAATGAGGCGATGGTCGGACTATGGAAAAGCTGCGTCAACGAACACTGTGCCACTACCCATTCTTTTCTTGATGCAAAAGGCAAAAGCCGGGGTACGTAACATTAGTGCATAGCTCTACGTCTGTGTTTTATTGTAAGCAAAACAAAACTCAAACAGCCTAAGTATTTAAATGTGCCCCATGAACGCCAATGTTAATGTTTACTTTTTTAGTAATGGTAAGTATGCATATGGTTTTCTTGAACTAGAACATTGAAAATCTTAAAGATAGAAATAGTTACACATTTACTTCTACATTCTGGATTAAATTCATGTTATCCGCTGATATTTAATGTTTTTTTTATACAGTACAAAGACTTCACAAATTTGAATTATCACAATTTCTATGTCTCATAAATAGCAAGCGATTGTGTTTTTTTTACATTTGACTGTTAAAACTTAAAACCTCAGCTGTTTATTAAATGATTTAAAACAATTAACTATTTTACAAAATAATTATTCTCGTTTCGTCATTGATGCACGTCTTGGAAGTCCATTCTAAAAATAAGTAGATCTATGCTTTCTCAACAATTTGTTGTCGGACTTTTATATTGCAGTCAGATCAGCTCGTTTGCAATTGCAAGATTTCATGGATTAAATAATTTTTTTTTTGAGATATGGTTGTTGAAAATGCCAATAGATTTACAATAATTTTCTCTATATAAAATATACATTTTTGTCATTTTTTTACCTTTGACCGCTAGACCTTTATGTTTTTTAAATTTAATGTTATATTTGATTCTTATTTCAGCTTGGTTGAATGCCAGTAAGGCAATGATGTCCATATCCCTCATAGGAGAGTTTATCGCAATCATTTTAACATCGCTGGCTTACTTTGGAAAACAGACGAAAACTGTGGGACTGGTCACTTCGGTGGTGACAGGGATATCTAGTAAGTGACATTTACACTTTGCTGTTTATATTTATGTATAAAAACAAATGGTTAAATATAATAATAACTCATAGGAAATCAAATGTTTAAAGGAAAATCATATAAAATAATTTTCATGAATTATAATGGAACGAAATGTTCTTTTTCATTAAAACAACGTGGAAAACCGACTTAAAGGAGTTAATTTTGTTACCGTGGTGAACCGGTGTTATCTAGGGAATAGGCATTCTCTATGTTATGTCATCTTTAATATATCATACAGAATGGTGATAGAGTCCACATGGAAAATAGACTCATAAAACGATTAGGTACGTTGGCTCCATATGGAATTAATCAAATCCACAATTTCACCTGACTGCAAAATCGTTTTCCCGTTGTGGTTTTCACTGTAACTTTAGATACTTCAACTTCCTCCTTTTTCTTATATTCTATATCCTTGTTTATTTTTATTTTTCTTTTCTTTTCATTTTATCACATAGACTTTAATATGTTTTAATTTTAAGATATAAGTAAGTAAATGTTTTTGTACTGATGATGGCATGAGCCGAAACGTTCACCATTATTTGTATTTGTGTTTAATAAAGCTTAAATGTATTGTTTTCTTACACAAATAGTTTATGTAATTTGTTTTTTGTCATCTTTAAGCTTTTTTAAGCACGCTTCATTTTCTTCCAAAACAAATATGTAGGCTATGATGATATAAACACTCATTTATAAATAAGTTTGTGATATCAATAAAATTGTATTGAAATTAATTTACAGATTTTTACATAAACTAACACGTCCTTCAATTTTTTCTCTTTCTGAAATCAATTTAAAGTCGATAAAAATCATCTTCTTTATTCTGATAATAGGTGTTTTTGTGTGTGATGAGTAGCACATATAATTTGCGTTTAATTGTTTGTGTTTATGTGTATTGTGTATATAAAAATAATGTACTGATTTTTAGATGATAAAATTTATTGCAATATGTGAAAAATTATTATTATTTATCTAGTTTTCAATAAGTTCTAGACGAATAGTATTCGATAATGTTTTAGAACTTTTTTATATACAAGTTAAATGTTTAAAAAGAAAAATAATTTTACAAATATTTTAGCTGTTTTTTTTATTAAGTCACACTTTTTCAATAAAATTCGAATGTATAATCTGACAACTAGCGGCTAAATAGCGAAGTTAATTTGTGCGCTCGTCTTCCAAGCTAAGGGGCGTGGGATCTAGCCCATGTTTAAGCCACATTAAAAAACGTTGATGAATGAATATTGCTGAAATGCCCTCCACTGACGTGAAGAGGAGATGGGCGCCGCAAGGTCGATTGAATTAGAACCCCCTAAGACTACGTACGAGGTTATGGGACACACTCAAAAATATGACAAGAGAGTTAGGTTGTGTTGATACCGCTGAATTTAGCAGCTTAATATGGACTCCATTGACAGCGTCACTGAATTAAGCGGGCGCAACTTTGGCATACCCCCTACGCCCTACACGTTGTGATGAATAACACATTACTCACGACCTCTTTCGGAGTTTTAAGCCACAAGTCATATCTTGTGTAGAAAAAATATCACTTTTTTGCACCATGGAAAGATAAACAAATACAACATTGAAGTAGACAGAGGGATTTAAAAAATACTTCTCTTGTTATATTTTTAGGTATAAACACATACAAATCCTTGAACTCGGGCGTTGCTTGGATTGCCTGAGCAAACTAAAAAAAACAATACACTATCAACATTGAAAACTAATAAAAATTCAAGGCTAAAAATAAAGATTAGTGTAATACTCAGTAATATTTAATATTAAGAGTCTGCTGGAATAGATGAGGAGATAATATTTAAAATATAATTATGTGGTCATTAAGTCTTTTTTAAAATGTCCTAAATAAGTTACACTTTTAACATTTCCAAATATTTATGTCCATTAATTTCTCTGGGTTTTTTTAAATTTCAGTTCTGTTCGGTCTCATCGGAGGTGGTATTGCTGGTGGTGAGAGCGTACGTGTCTTCAATGACATTATAAACATTGACCTTCTTACAACTGGCTGGTCGTTTACCTTGTACATGGTCGTCCAAGTCTTGTTCTTTGTAGCTGGGGGCATTAATATCATCGATCTTAGATTAAAGGGTCAAAAAGAACAGAGAGCAGAAACGGTTCAAGCTTGAACTCAACCTTTATGGAAAGACAAATTTAGGGTCTCTCTATCTGTATTAACAGCTTCAGTGAACGATTTTGAAGGCTATAGCTTTACATGTGATGTATGCGACATAATATTCTACTAAATCAGTCAGTGAATTAAAAAGGCTTAAAAAGGAAATGTTGAACTATTTTATTTTAAAAGTTATCTTAACCTATCATGTGTTTATGTGAAATATATTTCCTTAACCAAAACAGTTAAAAGTGTAATGCTAAGAACGAACATGTGTAAAAAATTCTAACGGCTCCTTTTAAAATTACTTATATTATTAGTTTACGCAGTTTAAAAGAACACATTTCCGAAAAAAGCCGCACTTTTCAAATATATTATGAATGAAACCATAGTCAAATTTGTTTTTAGCACATGCTATTAATAACAAAGCAGGCGTAAAGACTATAAAAAGTCCCCATTAATTATTTTAAAGTCACATCTATTTTTTCTTAGAACAAATCGTGTCAAATAAAAAAAATATTTCAAGTATCGTGGTATATTTAAGTCACTGAAGAGGTACGTTATAAGGAAACAAGAGAATTTTTTATTGTAATATTAAGTTTAGATCACTAAGTAAATTTATCTGTCACGTGGTTAAAATGAAATCGTTTGCTAGGTTTTATTAATTGCATCGTTATGAGGTCAGTTGATAAATGAAGAATGGCATGATTTTTACTTTAATTATTTAAAGTTTAATCAAATGATGTTATCAAAGTTTTGGGGAAATGTCTTTTTACGGATTTAGTGCACATGTAAGTAGCCTGTTGCCTTAGAAATTTTCCCAATTTTCTTTCTTATCTTATCTTATCGGTTACAGAAGCTCCTGCTATACAGAAGATTATTGCGTCTTAGCTAATCCATGGTTTGTGTTTAGTCCCGCATCCTTATAGGAGTTTTAAATGTTGTTATAAAGTGTTGGCTTTCCTGGTTTCTTCAGGCAACCCACGCCACGCCCAAAATTTCGGTTGGGAAGAACGAAAACTTGTGTTTGTTTGTTCTTACATATGGAGAAGTATGGTGTTTTAATCCTTATCTCTATCTGTGGGTTGCATTAAGTTATCCTTGTGTTTTATATCTAAATTAGAATTTATTGCTTTGTGTATAATACTACTTTACTCTTGGTTTTTCTATCCTCTAGTGTATCAAGGTTTAATGATGTAACTAATTGTGTTATTCATGTCAGTATTCTCCATTAATGAATCTGGCAGCTATTTTTTTAATTTGTTCTAATTTATCAATGTTTTCTTTGGTGGATGGGTCCCATACATGCGTATTCTAGTATAAATCTCACCAGGGTGAGGTAGCAATCTAGTGTAATCGCTCTATTACATTTGTAAATGTTTCTTGTTATAACACCTAACATTTGTTTGATTTTTTAATAACTTCATTGAAATGGGGATTCCATGATAGTTTGTCATTTGTTATGACTCCTAAGTATTTTGCATCTTTAGTTTGGGTTCATTCTTTTACATGTATGAAATATTTTGAATTTATTTGTTTATTTTCTTTGTTACACTTAACAGTTGACACTTTTCTGGTTGGAAAGACATACTCCAGTTATTTTCCTACTTTATTACTTCATCTAAGTCTTTTGTATGATATTGCTTTCTTTTTCTGATTTAATTGTTCTATAGAGTATACCATCATCATCAAATAACCTAACTTTTTTTTTCCTGTTTCGAGGTTGTTGGGTAAATTATTTATATACATTTTAAAAAGTAAGGGACCTAATAAGGGAAATCCTGAGTTAAACTTTATTTGGTGCAGATGTATATCCATTAATTATTACTATTTGCTCCCTATGCCAAAGGAAGTATTGGATCCAGTGATGTAAGGGTCCTGAGATTCCAATGTAGTTAAGTTGTTTAAGTAAACTAGCCACCCCGCATCGTAGCATACGCCTCTAATAATTTAGTGACGGGTAAAGTCTTCCTGAAAAACACAGTTGTCCAAATTGGGTGGGATTGCAGTGTTGCGAAGTCATGTTCAAAAATAAAATTGAAATGAACGGGCACAACACAAAATTTTTAAAATTAAAAAAGTAGTGTCTTAGCTGGAGCTTGAACCTACGACCTTCAGCGTGTTAGGGGAATGTAATAACCACTACATTTCGAAATGCATGCTATTCTGTTGTTGTGAAAGAAGAAAGTAAGTAATCTCAAAATATTGAACCCATTGTTTGTCTCGATGACCCCCTCCACCCTCTGTACTACATTGCTCGCTAGCTGATTGGTCGATAGGGTAAGACAGCTTGCTTGGTGTCCGGCATGGTTGAACCATGAGGAGAATTAGATATATATATATACATTAAGATGGTGAAATTTGTCAAATGCTTTTGAGAGGCCTAGTAATATTGTATCTATTTGATCATTATTCTCGAAGTCTTTTTATACTTAATCTATTAAACCTTTTATTTGTGTTTCACTTTGTCTGTTTTTTCTTGTTGAGGTGGGCATAAGACATTATATTTGTCAAGGTGGTTAACTCTTCTATCATATGTGTTCTAGTAATTTACAGGTAATACTAGTAAGTGGGTTAAGGTCTGTAATTACCATGGTCTGATGTATCACCTTTCTTACACCAAAGACTTGGATATTATTCCAAAGATGGGTATATAATACTCATAAGTTCTTTCTCAGATATTTTAGTCCGATAATAAAATGATCAACATTATTTCTCTGATTGATAATTAATTTTGAAAAGTGATAAACTTTACTTATTCTACCATATATCAATTTTTATTTAATTTATAACGATACTGTAAATGTGTTTACATCTATGTGGACATATATATATTTACTATTTTATTTCAATATTTTTAAAAATCTTTTATATTAACTTGTGGTGTCTGAGTCCTTGCTGGCTTGATGTCTTGCCGAAAAATCTTTGGATCGATTTTTAACCCACTTTCTCTTAAGCTAGCGAGCTGATACTTTGCAGGCAGAGAGGTGCCGATGATAAAAATGATGTTTATTTTGGTGGTTATCGGCATATGAGACTTAAGATTACATTTTTTATTAGAAACAAAACTTGGTTTATTCTTAAAAATGTATCTTCTCTAAAAGATCTAAAATTGGGACTCTAAATGTAGAATTTACGGGTGCACTTCATTGACATTAGGTACTCTTGATAATAATATGTTTTATTTTAACTTAATTAGGAAAGGATTTTATTTACAAGCACTTAAAAAGAGTATCAATGTATAAAAGAACAATAAGACTCTATTCAGTTAGTAACTGATTTATTAAAGTCGACAAGCAAAAAATTCAAAATACTGAGCTCAATTATTAAATGAGGGACATAGGCTATCAGAGCAGATTGTCTCCAAGTTCTGTGACTCCTAGAGGCCACATTCTTGTCACATTTTGACATTCCAATTCAAGAAATTATCTTCATTTTCTAAATTCAGCCAAAGAAAACTACTTCAGTTGAAATAGGGTTTTCAAATTGTAACTTTATATAACGAGGGGTAGATCTATGATTTAATTTTTTTTCTAAAATAGCTAAGGGTCTGTAGTATAGTAGAAACAATTATTTTAATTTTTAATCTTGCTAAATTGGAAACACTTTATTCCTTATCATAATGTGGAGAACTGTCTATTGTTTTCTTATTTCATTGAGTCTTGTTTTTACCTGCTTGCGTCTTACGTATAATAGTGTCGAGTGTGCAAAAATCAGCACTGAGTTGAATTGTCCTACGTGTATAACCATATAGAGTGTGCACCAATCAGAACTCAGTTAAATTGTGTGCGCCTTGGAGAGCTTATAACATAATAAGTAAATATCTCTTGTAATTGGCGACCATCCAAGAAGGTGCAACTCTTCCCTCAAGTAAATGACCCCTCACACCCACTGCCCCAGAAATTTTCTAAAAACACTCATTAAGATTTTCTTTACATATGTAATAAACACTTAAAAATAAAATGTTACTTTATGCTCTTGAGACCTCTCCAGCATATGCAGCTTCAGCGAGGGAATCATTAACAAGCAAAGAAAAAAAACTTCTAGAAACTTGAAAATGTTAAAAATGTTAAAATAAAGGAAAGCAACAGCTCCTTATTCGATCCTGGTGAATTATCAAAATCGACAATAGTGTCATGTTTACCGGTTACCTGTGTAAAACTATGTACAACATACGGCCATGTCTACTGGGGGCTGTAACAAGTCAAGTATGACAGAGATTCATATAACTTTACAAGTACTTTATTACTGTATATACACAAAATCTCTGTAAAGTTGTATAAATATATATATATGTATAAGGTCGATTGAATTAGAACCC
>MUZC01001522.1:522785-555369 GCA_002072015.1 Radix auricularia
TATATATATATATATATATATAATTAAAGGAAATCTATAGTGTGCTATTTTTTTACAAATCTTTTTTTGAATCTCTAGCCTGTAGATAATGCCAAATAAGGAAAATGTTTATGGCTGGAATGAAACAAACGCACGCCGAACACATCAGTACAAACTTTCACAAAGTGTTGTTTGAGGTTTAATCAAAATTACGAGGATTGACTTGCCTCGCAAACAATTTGTTTTTTTTTAAAATACAAAATAAACAGAAGAGCCCACAATATGACTTAATAATAACAGAGTCATTATGACTTAATAATTTGATACAAAATTAACTACAGAGCCATCGTGGCTAAATAGTTTGATACAAAATTAAAAACAGAGCCTTTATGACTTAATAATTTGATACATAATCAACAACAGAGCCAACGTGACTCAAATCAACGAATTTGAGCCTAGGTAACCTCTACACACGTTCCTAATGAGTGTCAAAACTTGATTATAACTGTAAAACCTACTTTCCCTCAAAGTAATGTTTCTTTATTTTTTTGAACATTTAATTGTTTGTTTGGAAAAAAGGAAAGAAAAAGTATTCTTTGCTCACGAAATACATTCAAAACTATTGCTTCCCTGAACTAAAATCTGTCCGAAAGACCTCACTTAAAATGATGTTTAGAAGTAATATCGTTCTCAAGAGAAGACTATTAAAACTGCATACAATTAAACATAGGTTGGGGAAGGCGGCTTTCACAAAGCCATTAAAACGAAACAGATATTTTATAGCTAAATATGATCTTTTTATTTACACATTTACACGGTCACTTTCTTGGTTGGAAGATTTCTTCATAAGAAGAGATTTGATCGTTTCTTTGATTTTTCCTGAAAATTAATTGATCAATTTGAAGGGCAAAAGAACATGACGTCACTTATAGTATTTATATAGAACGCGCTTCTCCAATGAAGACGTCACAGCCAACAGTAACAATGCGGTTAATTGTCTTATTCCACGTTCACACTTCATCTGATGTCTGCTGATTGTGTAGCCTCGTTCTCATGTCCAAGAAATAACTGCCTCCAGCAACAAAGAAGAACAACTGGACGACCATAAACAAGGTAAACGACCAGCTGGTCTGGAACAACTGGGAGTCGTGGATGCTGTTGAAGACACGCTTGCTCTCACCTCCAGCGACAGCCGCTCCCAGAACACCAGACATCACTGAAACATAACACGGCACAGAAGGATCTGCTATAGAACAGACAAACCTACTATAGAACAGAAAGACGTACTATAGAACAGAAAGATGTACTATAGAACAGAAAGATGTACTGTAGAACAGAAAAATCTACTTTAGAACTGTATAATGTACTAAAGAATAGAAAGATATGCTATAAAACAGACAGGCCTTCTATAAAATAGGAAGATAAACTATGGGACGGAGGAAGACCTACTGTGTAATAGAAATATCTACTATAGAAAAGAAAAATCTTCTATAGAAAAGACAGATCTTCAATATCACAAAGTGATCTACTATAGAACAGAATGATCTTATCTAGATCATAAAGATCTACAATTGAATGGAAAGATATTGTATAGATAAGACAGATCTACTTTAGAATAGAAAGATCTAATTTAAAAATAAATATCTACTACAGAAAGAAATAACTAATAACAAAAAGATCTTCTAATAAAAGAAGCTAGAAAACTAAAGAAAAACAAAATCTATGGTTTAAGTCAAATGAACTAATTCAAAACTAGACAGAGATTAATTGCGCTATTAAACAAAATAAAACATAATCAAAGCATATGATAAATACAATAATCTAACATGTCGAGTGATAACTTTAAATAATACATTTCTAAATGCGTTGAAAAACCTTTAAACGAAACACGGACATTGAATACTTGCATGGCTTCTTTAAACGAGAAAACTTTTCTATTGACTAAATTTTAACTTTAAATAAAGTTTTAACAATACGCTGTTGTTTTAAAACTCAAGTCTAATCTATACATCGTTTCATACCTGAAAACCCCATCACAATCAGAGTGGCCATTGCCATTGGTTTCGTCGCCGTCCTGAAGATGACCATTGATGTCAATAGGATTGTGATGAACTCTCCAATAAGCGATGTCGACATCATGACTTTACTGACACTTAACCAAGCTGGTGATGACAGTGAAGTTGACAGATGACATTTTGAAAAAAAATGACAAGGACACATTGATGTTGAAAATAGATTAATTCTTGGTGTGTTATTTTTTAAAAAAATCAATAGACGAATATTTCTACCGAAAGCCAAGTGTGCTGGTGCATTTATTCAGTTTGCTATATGCAGGTCAGTCTAGGCTGTTCTATGTGTTTAGGTCAATTTGTGTTAATCTATTCATGAAAGTCAAGTGGGGTCTTGTATATACATGTGATTCGATGTGATTAGGTCTATGGATGCGAGTAAATCTGATTTTGTCTATGGAAGCGAGTCAATGTGATTTGGTGTAATCATGAGTTAATGGAGTCTGGTCACTGCATGCGAATCAATTTATGCTGGTGTTTTGCATGCAGTATAATGTATGCATGTATGGTTGTAATTTGGCTTTCGTGTGTCGAATAATTAGGCAAAGAAACATTAATAAAAACATTGTTAGATCAAACTTACTAAAAATCTCCACATTTATTTTAGTAAAACTACTGTCTAATTAAACCTTTATAGTTGTATTGTGTTGACTTACTAAGGTCTGATTAAACTATAATGATTTAAATATGGGGTTACAATCTATATGTATAATTTACCTAAATAAGAGCGAGTAGTGTGCAAATTAGCAGTTTTATGTTGGCAAGCTAAGATGGTTGAGGGGGCGACATGTCTCGAGACAAACAATACATTCAAGTTTTAGTTATTTTAAATAAAAAGTTGCTTTGCTTTTCAGCAGTTAAAATTTTTTTTTAAATTCCTAACGCTCCGAAGAACATGTTGATGGTAGCTGTCGTAATGCCCTTTGACCATTGAACCATGAGCTTAAGTTTCATACATTTGTAGATCACATCGTCAGTAAGTTGTTATATAAGCCTTAATTACAAGTACTAGCATTTTTTGACTTACATCTTTGTACAACTCATGTAAACTACCATGTGAAAATGAGCATGACGAATGACCCCCACTAGGATCAAAAGATCACAGTGGTTAAGCGGAGAGCGATGAAGAGAAAAAAGTCTTTGTGGGGGGGGGGGGGTTGTGGCCACAATGCTTCTTGCGTTCACTTGCGTTGTTTATTCTCAGAATAACAGATGGTTCGTAGAGTAGTTGTTACCACTTCTGCCTTGCACGCGAAAAGTCCTGGGTTCCATTCCCAGAAGGATTTTTTTCAAAACAATTAGTTTTTTTTTCTGCCTGTTCTTTTCCACATTTTTTTGCGAACATGACTAATTCTAGAGTCGGAAAATCACAGGTTATGGTTGGCAAGGGATGGTAGTAAAGGGTGGGGGAGGGGGAGGTTACTGCAACCGATGTGCACATGTCTCAAATTTTACTCGTTTTTTTAACATTACTTTGTGCTACTGTTTGTGTCCGTTCTCTCATTCCCCCTCCTTTCTTTGCACTATACATAATGGGAAACTCTGCGGCGTCTGTTACGCCGCGGGACACCTTTTATGTAAATAATAAATATATGTGGTTAAATTATTTCAACGAATTAAATAGTACCGACACAACAGCTTCATTGTAATTGTAGAGGAATCATTGTCATAACGATCTCTATACATATAATTCACTAAAGCGATTAAGTGCAAAAAAGCATGTCGAATGACACTCGCCTTGGTCGAGCAATCAGTTTATTGCAAGCGGAGGTGGGGTACAGAGGGACAGTAATGGTTCTTGCGTTCATTTGCGTATATGTGATTCGTTATGTAGTGGATAGCACGTCCACTTTAGAAGCGGACGGTCCAGTGTTCAAGCCCCAGTCAAAAATTTTTATGTATTATTTTTAAAAATGTGTGTTATGTGCCTGATCCTTCACCCCTTTTTTGAGGACATTGCCGATCCTCTCTAGGGTCAGCTAATCACAGATTACGGCTGGCAAGCTAGGGTAGTGGGCAGGTAGATAACCCCAGTGTGAATGTCTTGAGACCAACAATGCGACGGTGGTGTCCCCACCGACGTTCACACGCGTTGTTTTGATTTCTTCGTGCTGTAGTTTGTATCCGTTCTCCCCTCCGACCTACTTTGCACTATCCATAAGCAAGTCTGCCTCGTATGCTATGCCATTGGGTGTATCTAGTATATATATGGAATTAACTAGAACAAGACTATTGCAAATAAGCATGACGAATGATTCTCAGTAGGGTCGGCCGATCACAGTTTATGGTTGAAAATCTAGGGTGGTGAAGGGTGGGGTGGGAGAGTTAACAACAATTCTGTGTTTATGTCTCAAGTCGCGTTGTTCTGATTTCTTTGTAGTTTTGTTCCGTTCTTTCCACCTCCCTCATTTCTTTGCCCTATCCATGAGCAAGTCTGAGATGTTTGCTATGCCGCGGGTCATGTATTGTATATTTTATTTTAGCGTTGATTAAAACCTTACCAATGATGTCGGGTTTAGAAAAAAAGAGATTTAATTCTCTGTGAGTAGTGAACTTCTTTGATCTTTATATTTCTCCCACGAATTTCTAAATGCTATGAAAGGACCTTAATTTTACTTTTTTAAATATAAATCTTGCATGTTATTTTTATTTTACTTTAAACTTTCACTTTCAGATACCATTTCTAAAATTCACTGTCAAATTTAACTAGAAAATGTAAATTTTAAATATCCCCTTTGATTGTCTTTTTAAATATGCAATATGCCAATCTATATGTCACTTTAAATTGTCACTTTCTATAACACTTTAAATTGTCAGTTTTAAATGTCATGTAAGACTACGACGTACCTGTGCTTCTGCCTAGTGCCTCCAGTGTTGTAATCGTTGGATGACATTGGTCGTTCTCACAGTATTTCCATAGACCTACACTGGCTTCAACTGGTGCGCCATTTTTTCTATATTTACCCATCCCCGAAGCCAGGTAGTTGGTTCCGAATGCTATTAACCCTAAGAAAAAACCTAAAGAGGGAGTTATTCCCAATGAACGATGTTTATGACATAGAACTAAATACTTATTCCTTTTTAAAAAAAGAAATTAAATAATCCTTTCTACAGCTAAATATAAACACAGAACAAGGAACTCGTATTTGAGTTTCTTAATTCATCAATTGAAAGCCAAAAGAATAAAATCTTTGAAAATTTCTTAAGGAACTAATTCAACATCTGTGCTTAGGTAACATGAGATAACAAATATGAAATAAAGAAGTATTATGTTGTGCGGTCTCATATTTATGCTACTGATTTTCAAGTTAAAGCAAAGATAAAAGATAAGTTTATCAAAAGTAATTGTTATTTGAATCATGAAATAGGGATTATAAGACAAAAAGATTGTCTTCAATGCAGCACAACATAGAATAGTGAGACAGCCAAAATCTTGTTATCTGAAGTACAACTTGGGATTTTGAGAAATCAAAGCTCTTCTTCAATTAAGTACAAAATAAGTTATCAAGTTAGTCAATGAAATACAACATGGGATGTGAGATTTCAACGAACTTGTTCAATAAAGTACAATATGAGATAGTGAAACAGTAAATATCTTATTCAATGAAGTACACCATGTGATATTAATATAGCAAAGATTTTGTTGACTTAAGTTCAAGGTCAGAGAGTGAGACAGCAAAGATCTCGTTAATGAATTATATCTGGTAATAATGAGATAGCAAACATCCATTGCGTAACAATCACCACCATTTTATACTTTCGAACAACCATAAATGCATTACAATATTCAAACATCATACGCAACTGTATTTTGAAAAGAATTTTAAAGAACGAAACATTTTGAAGGAATAATCGTGCTCTGTATCTTGGGGGTTCATGATCAATAGTCTGATAATTACTGCTTGTATGAAATTTGAGTTGCCGTTAATACATCCGGGAAGATGATTATTCTGGTGCTGCTCAGTTGTTTGTTTGTTGTTTGTTTTTACACTTTAACTCACTATAACACCCCGACAATTTCAATAAAATGAATAAATTTAAAGAAACTAATGAATGGTATATTCTTTTTTTTATTTTAATATAACAGAATCATTCGCGGAAGTATGGGAAAAAAATCAACGTTTTATAGCAAACGAATAAATACATTCATAATAAAAAGTTTACAAAAGAAGAAACTATATTAAGGGTCCCGGTCCCAAAATAAGTGATAATATGATTTTTTTTATTGCCATTGTACTTTAAATGGATTGAATTGAATGAAATTGTACTTTTAAATGAATTATTAATGTTCATTAAAAAGAAATTTGGGGACCCCAGTTCCGAGAGAATGGTCATTAGAAGTTTAGTGCCGTTTGGTAATTTAATATAGACTCTTAAGTTTCCCAAAACTAAGTATAGTCACAATCCAGTTATTTTCTCATGATCTAATATTTAAAATAGGGCTGCGGAAATTACCGATTAATTTCTCGATTAATCGGTAAATTATTTTATCGATTAAAATTATTTTAATCGATAAAATAGTGATTAAAATTAAAGAAATGTTTTGTTTGTTTTTTTTAATTCGATTTATGAATATATCATTCATAATAATTTTTTATTTTATTATTTTTTTTTACGTACAAACTTCTCCGTTAAAAAAAAGTTGAAAAGTGTAAACTTTAAAATAACCTCTTTTATAAGGACAATGATATAAAAAAACATTGTTTTTTTATTATTTAACAATAAAAAAAATTAAATTTATGGATTTTAAATTGAACTACTTATATTTAAATATATCTCCTAACAATATTATAGTCTATCTTTGAAATCAAATCAAATTAAATACTAAAGTTATGAGCATTTTAAAATATGCCATAAAATGGCACAAAATGTGAAGGAAAAAAAACTAGTGAAGAAAGTGATTATGATGTCTTTAAAAAAATCATAACTTTTGAACCACTTGGGATAAAAAGATGATTTTTATCTTTTTGTTAATCATCAAACAATTTCTATATGGCTGTATTACTTTTATATTTTAAAAATAATCAGACATTTTCATTCAGTTGCCTAAATACGTTATTTATCTTATTTTCATTAACTATGTTTTAAAAATAACTTGATAAAAATATAAATTGCCTGTTTTTATTACTTCCCTTGAAATTTTCAGTTTCATGACGTCATACATTTTTATTTCTAGCTTTAACAAAATTATCGATCAATTAATCGGTAATTTTTCAAAAGTAATCGATAACAGTCCTAATTTTAACTAAATTAAGGGTGACGCGGCCTAATCCTTCAATTTATTAAAATTTAGGTTTCTCTATACTTCGTATTTGTTATATCCATGACAGACAGACAAGACGGTTTAAGTTAATATATTTAGTATATCCATCTTGAATCTTGATTCACATTAAAATCAATAGGTGTTTTGATTTGGTGTTTCACAGATTCTCAACGCTAACTGAAATCCTAATTTACCACGGCAAAGCGCGGGTTAATTGCTAGTCGTTTAATATATGGACTGCAGAAATTGACGATTAATTAATCGATAAATGGTTAAAAATGTTTAACGATTAAAAATAATTTCATAGATTAAAACTCCATTAAATTTTTTTTATTTTATTTCTATTATTTTTTTTTTCTACAACATCTCTCTTATTTTAATTTTGTTTACCTACATACCTTGTGTTATTATTATTTATTTTGACGTGCATACATAAACAAAAAAGTTTTTCTTCTTTATTTCTTGCACAGCAGAAAGAATTTTTTTGTGTAGCGTAACTAAATTGCGAGCCATGGAATTACCGCGAATTAACCGACTAACCGACTTAATAATAATGAATCGTGACTTTACGGGATCTATACATGAATGATATTAAATGTAATTAATTGAAATTATATCAAATAAAGGTTAAATTTTTCTAGAAAGGTCGAACATTTTTAAAAAATCATAACAAGCCCTATTTAATTTATTTCTATCAAGCTTCTATGTTTTTCGCGAACTTTAACCTATAAAAATTGTTTAAGAATTATTTATTCTCATCAATCATAAAATTACAAGAAAGAAAGCAATTTTTACACAACCACACTACTGAATAAATAAAATCTCTTATCGTTGGAAAACAATGACTTTTGATTGCTTAGCCAAAATCACTCAAGAACACACTATTTGAAACGTTCTCACAAGCACTTTTCTTGTAATGAATCGTAGAAATTAATACAACGTACCCAAGACTTGAAGAAAAATTGTAAATTTCCATAACAATGATGTATCTTTAAAAGATGTCCTTAAGGACATGGCTTGAAATATTCCCACTAGCACTTGGATAAACTTTTAGCACCAAATGAACGAACTGCCACTGGCCAACGTGTAACCTACCTCCTTATCGAACTATGAAAAGAGAAGAAAATAAACACAGGTTTTTGTTTGTATATTCATCTCACAAGTGCTATTAGGCGAGTAATGTTACCATGAAGGGGAGACAACTCACAACGCCACAAGGGATCTCATTTCACAGTGTCTTGTCTTTTTTTAAACATAGTTTTATACAGCTGATATAAGAAAACAGAGATTTCAGTGTCAGTTTCTTCCTGGCCCAAACCACTCCGCAAAGTTTCAGTTCAATACTGTGTACACGGTAGTTGTTTAGAGCAGGGTTCTCCAAACTACGGCCCGCGGGCCAGATGCGGCCCACGAGGCCTTCTCATTCGACCCTGGAGACCTTTTAATCTCCAAAAGAGATACTATTTTTTACATAAATTTACTACAAAATTGTGTGTAGTCGGCCCCTAAGCTTTGCTTTGACATTTAATGTGGCCCTTTGGCTGAAATGTTTGGAGACCCTTGGTTTAGAGCAAAACCGAAACGAACTATGCTGTTGAGTAGAGTGTTAGGGGAAAGGTTCTATTGCGCTATTATGACGGTTCCTATTTTGACAAAGTAAATGGAAAAGACGTAAAAAGGTACCTCTAAGGGTTAGCCTGACAGAACGTAACAAAACAGCGAACGTTTTGGCAAAGAGCCTTCTTCAACGGACATACAATACATAAATAAAACGAATATAAAAATTTAAATAAAAACTTAGCTGCGGTGAAATCCAATGAGTCATGCTAACCCTTACCTTGTTAACGTCTTTTCCATTTACTTTTTTATAAGCCTGATTGCAGTCTCACCCCTCATTTCGCTGTTTTTACTGTCGCTATTTTGCCCGGATGCGAAATTTTTCTTGAAAAATCCCTTCCTTACGTCAATTTAAAATAAGTAATTCTTCTATCATAACCTAGAAATACTCACATCCAAACCCGACATGTCTACAGGGTAGATCAATAAAATTTATCGCACGTGGAGTTATGATTAACTGACAGTGAAACTGTCATGAATAGAGGGTACTAAAACGTTCATGAGTAGGCGTAGCGGAATGTCATGATTGAATGACATTGGAATTGCATGATTAAATGATAATAAAATCATGATTGAATGATAGTGGAATGATAGGATTGAACGATAGTGGAAAGTCGTGACTGGATGATAGCTTAATATCATTATTGTATTGTTGTGGAATGTCAAATATCAATGATGGTTAAATTGTCATGATTGTGATAGCGAAACTGTCAATATTTTTTTTTAAATGATGACATTAAAAAGCTACTTTCATGCTACTCTGGCTAGTTTCAACATTTGTTCACAGTATTTTGATTTATGAAACTTCGCTGTATTATAATAAATGTTGGTTTTACTGTCATTTACAGGGACACATTTTTCTGGGACACTCTGTATATATACATTATAAAACTTAAAATACAGACCAAGTATGGAGTTGGTGAAGATACGTATCTATTACCTTCGGCAACCATGTTAAAATTAATTGCTCTGGTGTTATTACTATTTTGCTCTTTGTTCTTATATCCTCTGGTTTCTCTATGTTTAGCGATTTAGCTAATGATGTTACTCTTGTAAGTTTTGAATCTTCTGTAGTAATGAATCTGGCAGCCTTAACTTGTTCTAGTTTACCTTTTTCTTTGACGAAAGAGTCCCATAGGAAGGATGCATGTCCTAATACAGGTCTTATACCAGTATGGTAATATTTTAATTTTATTTGCTTATAATTTTTTTAAATTCTCTTTAATAAAGCTTTGGGTGGTGTTGAATTTATAATGATTGCCTTAATGTGGGGCATTGGGATTCCATGATTATAGGTTTATCTTCTTCTTTTTCTTTGTTACCCTTTACTGTTGACGCATTTGTAAATGAAAAGACATACTCAGTTTAATAAGTGAATTTATTTAACTTGTTATGTACAGCATACGATTTATTTCACAACTTTTATTCAAATATTCCAAAACATTCTTCATGTAAACGAAAAATAGGACACTTTTTAATTGTCTCCATGTTGAACGCTCAAACACTGCACTGAGCCGCAGTTTGTTACACTTACTTGCGCACCTCATGCTTGCCTTGACCTCGACCGTGAGTCAATCGCGTGACAGCCAGCAGCAATTAGAAAGACGCCTTGAGCGATCATGAACAAGTAAAACGACGAACCAATATCGAATAATTGAGTCTTGTTAATGTCGTTGAACACCCTCTTACTCTCACCGGCTGCCACAGCAACACCAATGACACCAAAAGCAACTGAATAGGAAACAAAATGTTTAGAATTTTGACCATTAATTAAAGGGTCGTCCGTAGGGGTAGGGGAGTCACGCATTTGTGACGGGGGGGGGGGAGTGTTTATAAAAAATGTTACCTCACGTCTAGACACGCTCCTTTAAATAAAAGCTTAATATAAATATTTGATTGCTTTCTATTTATTTAAAATACGTTATAAATGGCACAACCTTGCCCTAAATATATATTAAAATGGCACAGAAAAAAAACTGTATCTGCAAAATAATCATTTTCAATTAGAAAATAGATCTACGGCTTTTAGGTTGGGGTGGAAAAGTTTTATGACATCATATTCGAGGAGGGTGACTTGGTTTATGTTGTCAAGTGTGACGAGCGGGCAGGTGTGGTTAAAAATTGTTCAAAGTCGCGTGACGTCATTTATGGACGCCCCCACATTTTGAATTTTAAAAAAGAAAAACAATAGCAATATCATAAATATAATAACTAAAGAAATAATTACTATAATAATAATAATAATAAATTATAAAAACCAAAATAATAATAAATAAATAATACATAAATTTAAAGTATAAAAAGATAAAGGACAACTGAAAACCATGAAATCAGCCTTACTTAATATTACAATAAACTAAGTCGCTTGTTATTAAAAGACAAAAAAAATAATTATTATTTAGATTACATGCATATTCTGTTTAAAAATTCAATAGCTATTTTAGAAAATAAAAGACGAGTATTCATTTATTTATTTTTAAGCGGAGTCTTTTTCACGGGAAGATAAAAAGAATAATACGCATTCTATAAAATACATACTCGTTTATAATTTAGCACTAATTTTTGTTTTTAAATTTGCATTTTAGTTTTTTTAAGTTTTTGAGCTAATTCAACTGTACCTGAAATACCCGAGACAGCTGCTGTGCAAAAGCCTATGAGCTTCGTTAGAGTAGTTAAAAACGCTACTGACGTCATGCTAATTGTGGCGAACTCTGCAGCTAAGGAGATACTCATCATTCCTTTACTGGTGTCCAACCAAACTGATGACGACAAAAATACAATTGTTTTAACTTATGCATTACCAAGAATTTGAATATTTTATATGCAAACAACAATAAATGTTTATAATTTAGAGCGTGAATATCTTTACAAGAGACTTAAAATGCATTTATAACTATATACTCATTACTCACATACCCCTCCCCCCCCCACCGCACATTGGCAAAAGTGTTGTACATACAAAGCGTAATGTAACGGAAACAACATAACGCCAGAATCAGAGAACGCCCACATCCTTATCAGACATCAAATGAATCACCACATTAACACAGTAATGTGTAAAGAAAACTGCAGGACTTCCTTAACTTAACCATATAGGAGTATGTAAGGGCTTCTGACATTTACTGTGATGTGCTATGGGCATTTGATGCAGAGGTCATGCCACCAGTTATCCTGTTGAATCGTGATGACCATTTTTGTCAAGCTTAAACTGATCTTTAATTTAAAAACCAGCCCGATCATTCGATTGAAGCTCCATTGGTTCATATTGCATAGACCAGTTTCACACCATTGTTTATTATGCCCTGTACAAACCTTGTAGATTATTGACATAAAGTCAAACACCAAAATCTGTTTCTTACCAAGGCTGTAATGATTCCAAGAGAGTACATCACTGGTGTCATAACACTTGTCATCGTAGCAGTATTTCCATAAACCGCCGTTGGCAGATTTTGTCGAAAATGACGCCGTGGCCAGGTAGTTGATGCTAAAACCAATAATAGCCAAAGTGAAACCTGGAAAATAATCATTTAACAAACAATAATTTATATAATAATCCTTTTTACTCTTGTAGTTGAGTAGGGTAAATAATAAACAAATAAAAATTATCACACACAAAAATTAACCGTGTAACATTGAAGTTTTTTTTCTCTACAAGGGTATCAGAGTTGGTATTTTTATGTAACTTTTTTGATTTGTATTAACCTTCAGCTGTAAGCAGATTATCGATAAACTGAATATTATGAAACGAAAATAAAACAAGAAAGAATATTTCGTTACAAAAAATTCCCCTCCTTCTGCCCCCCCCCCACACACACTCACTCGTCCTAAACTCATTGACTACTAAAATAATTTCCCCAAGTTCGTGGACGAAGCTCACCTTGGTAAAGGTAAGAATACCTAGAAGAACTACTACTAGCAAGTTGTTCTCGGTTTTGTATTTCCTTTTGATGGCAGAGTATTTCAGATAACTATCTTTAACATTAGCTAAAGTGAGTTGAAATAATTGGGCTCTCAGTGAAGTCGACTCATATGTTATCACTTTGCAGCAAAAATTTTTTTATTGCTTTCCACCGTGGAAAACCATTGTTTTCTATTGGTAGTTTGTCTAGTTGTTTCTATTCTACATGACAAGGTCACTAGCTCTGCGATTAATCCTCTGTAGGATTTCGCATTTCTGAGTCATTCTTGGCAGCTGCATTTGTATTGGTCAGTTCTGGAAGTCTAAAGTTTCAGAGTGTCTTAATCCTTGGCCCATGGTATTTTTTGTTCTATCCCAAAACCAACAGCTTGGGTTAGATGTCAACGACTGATGAAAGGTGAGAATCTCCATACGGGTGTTAACCATGAGCTCATGAATATTCATTGCTTTCTTGCTATGTCAGTGATAATCGAAAATCGTCAATAAATCGATGAGATGCAATTTGATGTAAAAGATAAGAAGAAAAGATATGGGCACGACGGGAAATGTCGAATATTAACGAGAGTATCTTTTGCACTCGGCCCACATTCTCACTGTAACTTAAAATACCACTATCAAACAGTACAATATGTTGAATGGCCGAAGTGTTATTGACTAACAGCTTAACGTCAATTATTTCAGATGAAATCGTTTGTCAGGGCCAATTGGGTTTTTACACGCCCAACATGGTAAATTTTCTCTAAACCAAAGTTTAAAAAAAAAAAAAAAAGAACATTGAAAACAATTTTAAGAAAATTATAAAAATTATAGCACATATCCAAAGAAGAACGCATTTGAAATCCCGAAATGATAAAGGCATGGAAAGATGGGACGTTATAGATTTGATAGAGCACAAATATAATTACTACATATGCGGGCTGCGGAAATTAACAATTGATTTATCGATTATCGTAAAAAAAAATTAACGAAAAAATTATAATTTTAAAGATTAATCGACCCATCACTTACAAATTATTGGAAGTCAAAAAATAAGGAAAAATAGCGGCCGATAAATCATCAATTTCCTGAAGAATACACGAATATTTTGGTTTGAAACTATTCGCTTACTTTTCAAACCAAATGAAAAGCGTATTAAGCTAATGCCAGTAATGGAATCTGACTCAGAGACAGAAAATGACGATAGCTCTTCTGATGAATTACTGCGTTATCAAATGGAAATGAACGTTTCTGAATCCATTAACCCTCTAATGAACAGCGATATGGATAGTGTCATTCCTTGGCAAGATGGTTTTGCGCACACCAGTTACTCCTGTTGCTTGTCAATTAGACCTGCTCATTAGTTAAACCCCCCGTTTCGTCCCCCTCAATTTACTAGCAACGCTGTTGAGTGGTGCCGGTTTAGGGCCAGGAGCGCAAGCACATAATAGCACAAGGTACCGCTAGGAAACGCTTTTGGTCGCCAGCTCTGAGGAAACCTTCCGGTGGGGGTTAAACCCTAGGCAGGTCAATGATGATCCCACGCTTTGCGGCGATTTTAACTATTGAGACTCGTTAGCTCTGCCGTGGTGGCGCCAGAGGGATACCATGTTGATAGCGAGTTACAGTAGGAAATTCCACACCTCTCTCGGGAGGCACACTAAGTGGGAGGCGTTTTTGACCTAGTGTCCTGGACACACAGGCGGCCACTTGTAGCAGTGACCGCTCCGGGGGGCTTCTCAGTCTTTACGTTGCTTAGGGGGCCAGAGGGTTGATGGGGTTTTCCGGGAAGTCCCGTGAAGAGCGCAGGCTCGGGACTGCTGATTTTCTTCCAGATGTAGGATTAGTTGAACAAAATAATGTCAACACACTTGACTTTTGTGTAGTTGGTTAAATAATGACACATGGAGGAGACATTACATTGTTATTTAGATTTTCAACAAGAACCTTTAACAAGTGTTACTTAATTAACATCATGCATTTTATTTTTTGGCTTTAATTGAATTTAAAGATTAATCAACCCTTAATTGTTCAAAAGGTAACGATTAAATTTTAATTAATCCTTAACACCCCTATTTCACATATAATTTTAGTTTCGAAATATATATTGTAATTCACTTTTAAAAAATTATTCAAAATGCTCATAAACTCAATCATAAGATTTAGCTATAGGCGACTAATTTTCTTTCCATAATTAGCACATAAAAAAGATATATTTTAGTTGACAGAACAATTTCGTACCAATAATATTAGCTTACAGAACAAGTACTTAACTATGATCTTAGCTGACAGAATAAGCTCTTAATTATGAACTTAGAGGACAGAAAAAGCACACTTACCTATGATCTGTATACAGAAAGCTATTTTCCACAGCATCGTTGTATCCCTGAATGCCATTCTTCACAAATCGCTAACTATTCAAGGAGTCTGTTGATTGTTCTCTTCGGCTAACTTACTAATCTCATTTAATGTAAACAATTTGATTGTATTTTATGCGATGTTTCACAAGCGTCTCATGTATGTGACTATCAAAGTCATGATTAGATATATTTTAAAATTGTATTTTCAAGTTTAAAAATCCACATGCTGATAAAACAAAAGAAACATTAGTTGTTGTTTTTTTTCTTTAAATTAAATAATCGCTCTACGTTTAAACAGAGAAATCTGAATTATCTTATTATCATTTACTTTATTATCATTGCAGAGGTTCTAGGATTACATTTATAATGTGTATCATCTGGAAAATGTTGCAATTTCAGTCTCTATCTTTATTAAATTGTATAAAAATATTAAATATTAAAATATAAAACATTAGCATAAAATTATGCATCAGCTTTAAGGTCATTTTTACATACATGTGAAATAGATGAATCACAAGTCCTTATTGACAATGTAATGTCAATTTATTTTAAATACTCAATACATGTATAAGTAATATAGCCATATATATTGACGAAAAATGTTCTTTGCACTTGACTAGTTCACCAGTGGCGGGACGCTTATCTTCTTCTACACATGTGTAAATATATGGTCAAACAATATCACACCGCGATGGACTTAGGTTTATATCTTAACCAAAGATTGTGAAGTCCTTTTTCGACTCAATTTTTGCCAGCCACACCTTTTGCCAGGTTCACTCTTTTAACCAGATTTCGTTTATTCAACTAACTGATTTTTTTTTTTACAAGAAACACTCTCCTCAATAGTTATCTTTAACGTTAACCTTTAGCGTGTATCTTAAATAGTATCCGATTGTGTGCTATAAACAGCAGATCACTTGAAGATTTTTAAATGGTTGTCTTTTTATTTGACCTGGAAGATAGATTATAATTTATTTATTTTTGTGTAACCCCGCCCACTGTCCTTACAAGCCAGCTATCGTTCTGATAGCATGTCTAACAAGTACATCAGTTACTCCGCGAAGACCTTGTTAGATTATAATGCTTCACCATCCATTCAATCATTCACATGATAAAAATGACTGATAGCGAGTTGATATGATGTGTCGTCTATTAAGATCTAGTGCACAAGTTAACTAATGGGCCCATTATTAATTGTTAATTTAAATATATATNATATATATATATATTATATATATATATATAATTTTAATATTGAGATTTAAAGTGTTGACGCAAGTCAAAGTCTATGCTATAATAATTTTATGATTACAAAGTAATGATTTAAATGTATTCTGTATTTTAAAATATTTTTAAAATTTTTTAAATTCTTGTTTTTTTCATAGTGTTGTTAATTACGGAGTCAGCAGATACATTTTGAATATATAGCCTAATTACAAAATATTTATTTTCTCTTCCACCAGTCTCAAAAAATAAATATTGTTTATAAAATTCTAAAAGAAAAGTTTTAAAATCATGGCCTTTTCTGCAGGCACAGAAATAAAGTAATTGTAATATACTGTATTTTATGTGTTTGCTATGATTTGAATGTTTATATAATACTTGTAAGTGTGTTATTATCTTCATGCATAGCGCCGTGAGCCCTGCTCCTAACTGGGATACAGTGTTATATAAATTATAATTTTCTTGTTATTAAAAGTATGTTCGTGTAAACACACACAACAAACTTTATAAAAACAACTAACAATGAACACACACATATTAAACACATACTTTACAGTGAAGACACACATAACTCAAACAACAAAGTACGCACACGTTTCACACACACACTTCACAGTGTAAGCACACACTACTTACACTACTTAAACAAAAATTTACACTAATATTTTACACACGCTTCACAGAGTAAAAACGTGCTAAAAATACTACAGACGCTCAAGAAACGAAAACAGTGAACGATATATGGTTGTGGGGGGGGGGGGAGAGAAAGACTATTTTTTGTGTAAGATATATTCTAACAAAGGTAACATTGCTGAATTCAGCATTGTTTATTATTTTATTTTTTATACAATGCATGATTATACTACAGAAAATTAGCTGTAGAAAATTATCAATCCTATTCAAATCACCTCGCAACTGATACAAATTAAAGCTTTTGTTCAGAGCCCAAAAAAGTTCGTTAATTTTTTTCAAACAAAATGTTATTGTATAACAAAAAGAAGGCGGCTAAAGCTTTTCATCATTGAGGGCACCATGTAGACAATAAGTTATTAACTAGCAAGGGTGTTTTTTTTTTGTTTCTTTTTCTATCTCAGCTATCACATGGGTAGATCCTATCCTCAATAGGTTTATCCGTTGAGTGAACGACTACCACGAGGACGCCTGCTTGCAACTAAAGCAACTGAGAAACTTTAGTCATATGTGCACATCAATTATCTAATTTAAGTAATTAAAAATTATTCTTGTTTAAGCTGAATTAGTATTCCTCGCCTTCATGTAAGACTATTAGTTGTAATTCAAATCTACTGTTAGTATTCGCTAAATATATATTTTCATAAAGTAAAGTCTTTCCAGCGTCAGCATGATCTCCCAGTAAGGATTGAACTGTAACAATATATGGATAATGATTAAATTACTACTGAAAGAATTGGTTCAAGGCACAAACAAGAAAAGGGGAACTATTTATATTTATAGCTCAAGTATATTGGCAAAAGTTTCAGTGAGGAATTTACATTTGCATTGTCACAATAAATTTGTATTTTTAGCAATGCATTTGTAACTATTTACAACTTCTCATGAGTAGTGAATAGAACGTTTCAATGTATCTACAAGAATGTGCAATGAAAACTATTGTCAATGAAAAACTATCACCATCTTCTAACCTGTTACAGTGTAGAGTAGAAAATATATTTTAAAAGGCATCCCATGCCTGCAATGACGAAACCAACACAACAAAACCCCAAAAAGAACATTGTTGGTGTGTTGTACAATAAGTAAATAAAGATGGAAAATTTCATTGTTTCATAAATTTTTGAAGTAAAATTTTACATTTATACAATTTAATCCTATTTTTAAATTTAACCCCAGAAAGTTGTTGTTTTTTTCAGTGGAGAGAGTAACGTAATTAGTTTTTTTTTAAATGTCACTAGAGAAACTTTTAATTTCAAAAAAGGATATTACCTTTTTAAAGATGAAATTTTGCATGAGACGAGAGTTTTGGTTTAATTGAGATGATGGCATCTTGACCAACGTCCATGAAGTTTTGACTAACACGTCAAAAAATTGCTTTTCTCTAAGCGTCTAGTAGGACATTACAGTAAAATAGATCATATGCAACTATCGACTTTGAAACCTAAAGAAATTTGATTGATAAATGATAGCAGTGGAAAATTGATAACATTAGGAATAAGAAAATTTTAGTTTGGGGAGAGCCCAATTAGTTTTCTGAATATCAATTGAAACTAATGTCCGAAAAATAAACATTTGTACAATTTGTATTTTTTCCCCTGATAAACTATTAAGAGTATTGGATGAAACGAGACATCCAGTTATACTTTTTACAGAAAAACTAAATAAGGATTGGAAAATATTTCTTTTAACAGAATTGGACTCTAAATATTGGTTAGTGCTTGGTTAAATTCGACTTTGTAACACTCTAATAAATATATCACCGAGAAATTTTCATAGGCATTTCAATTATAACAATGAAATAACAATATATAAAAGAAGTAACAATAAAAAAGAGGAATAAGCTAAGAATGAAAAACCTAAAAGAATTAACGGAAAAGCAATGACGAAACAAGGAAAAAGGAATGAATAAATGCAGCTATTAAAAAGTTCATACCAATCCAGTAGTAATGAACATAATATTAATAATGTAATGAATGAACAACGTCATACATTCAATCAATATAGTGTTGATATATATGTATGACAAAAGTCACGCGTCCTGTCAATAAAAAAGTAATCATGTTGTTGGCAATTAATCTTCTCACCACACAGCCAATCACATAATTCGATTCTCAAACACGAATAAAACAGAATAAATCAGAAAAATTAAATTCACATTTTCGCTCACATATTTAAACTTATACATCTATGTATGTGTGCATCATCAAACTGAGCTTTCTTTGTTTCTAATGTGATAAATTGAAGTTTGAAATTTCTAAATTCACTAAAGTCTTTACAGACCTAACCAACTAGTCCTAGAACACGTAAAACGCAGAAAGTGTAGAACGAGGCTAAAACGTAGCAGACGAACTTCTCGACCGGCATCTGCGCACTGAGACAGAATATCGTCATGACAAACAGGAAGAACATTCCCTCCACTGTGTGTCTACCAAATGGCGAACACTTGGACCAATCAACGCTAGCCGTGGACCTGCTGGCTCGACCATCATCTTCTTGTCCTGAGCTGCTCTGGGGTAAAACATCCGACGACGCGCTGCCATCATTCGATTTAGATTTGCTCCGGTCTTTTGCAAAGCGCTTCCTTCTTTTAGAAACCTTTTTGCTTTCTGGTCTTCCAGGGGAATTTTCAAATTCAAATACGTTATCGGGATCATTCCTGCGGCTTGATTTAAATAGCGCCGTAAACACACCAGTTAGGAAATTAAGTTTCGATTCTTTTTGTCGTGTTTCAGTCTGAAGCAGTTGTTCATCTTGCTGCACCACACAGGGGGTTACATGTTGGTTTGGGAGTACCCTTGCTACTGTCCTGTAGGTTGGCATATTTGTGTCTGCTGGTGGCCGGGTGAAGGTAACAGAATGAGATCCAGGTTGAAAGCAGGCTGAGGAAGTATCGAAATTGTTCATCTCGTTTAAAAATTTGGGTTGTGAAAAAGTTTTATTTAAAAAAGATGAACTCGCCTCAGATGAATCAGCTGTTAGTCTGGCACAAGATTCTGGTTTATTTGTATTAGCAGCTGCAAGCGATTCTTCTTTGTTTGTGGAACTAAACGTCTGATCAGCAGTAGAGGGTTCAATGGTAACCGACAGTGACGCTTTGTCGCTCAGAGTTTGGGGAAGTAGCCCTTTCATTGTCTTCTTTAGTCTGCTAGAAATAGTTGTCTTTGGCTTGTGACTAGTTTTGTCTGAGTTTGTCTTTACGTTTCGCATTGACTTGCCCTCTCCATTCTCGACTATGTTGTCTGGCGTCTTTTTATTTCGTTGTGTAGAGGTGGGTAATTTTAGATGGGTCACCTTTCCAGAAACCAACTCATTTCCCCCTATATTAGCGATTGCCTGACCTTCAGCACCTTCGTCTCTTGGTCTTTCACGGGTCTGTAAGGTAATGGTCTCAGAATGTTTTGATACTTTAGGCATCTTGGTTTGATTTGACCCAAACGCTTTCTTTGATTTACACTTCTCTTGTTTAAGTTGTCCTGATTGTCCAGCAAGTCCGGTCTTTAATCTGTCAACTGGTTTACTTGAGAAATAGCCCCCAGGTTGGTCATGGGTCACTTTTGCAATGGCTGGTGATGTGTCTCGCGGGACGCTAAGTGCCCTGGGTTTTGGCGCCTCCACTGTGATTTCTTGAACCACCGTTTGACGTCGGTCCTGTCTTGTCTCTGACCGACTTCGACGTTCTGATGGATGACTTCCGGTCGGACCGTTTGTGTCTCGTCTGCTGCTTGATTCTGTTTGGGGATGTTGCTCAGCTGTCACATTCTTGGGCGTTACTCTATGTGATTTCAACCCGACCACGCCCCCTTTTTGGTGGCTATTCGAATCATTTGCTTTATCTTTACAGGACCTTAGTGACTTTGAATTGGATTTATGGGAGGCCTCTTTCATCCCAGAATCATCGGTAATTTTGTTTATGACACCCCCAGTTTCCAGGGCAGCCGTAAAAGATGAGGCAACTGGTGCGGTCAATGATGGAATAACAGCAGAAAACCCTTTCTTGTTGGAAGCAGTTTTACTTGTTTTTAATGTCCCCTTACTCAATGTCCGATTATTTAAACCCGAATCGCTATCTAAAATCTCGTCCCGTGTATTTGAAGTGTGGATAATTGCTTTCTTATCGTAAAATGGTGTTAACTCTCTTTGAAAATCCTTATGATTTCCGACATCCCGGTCGGAGATTTGACCATTAACATTGACATCTCTCGTGGTGTTTAGCTCCCTCGTTCTTTCATCGAAAAACGGAGTGGGCTCCCTTTCAACTCTCGCGTTATCTGAATGACCTGAATTTTTCGTCGGAACCCCGAGTAAGAAAGGGGAGATATTTTGAGAACTTTGGTCACTTTCTTTAAAAAATGGAGTTGGCTCCCTCTCCTCTCTGGCGTAGCCTGTAACAAAGAGAGAGCAGGCATTCCTTGAGGTTGAGGCCACTCGCATGCTTTCAGAACTCTTCAGCGTCGGTGAACGTGGCTCTTCCACCTCATCCCACATCTCCACTATAATCGGTGGAGTTCTTTCCCCCTGTGCATGTATTTCAGCTGACATCAGTTTGTTAGAATTTTGTGCCATATTAGCCTCGTTAGAAATAATGAGCGACATGTCATCTTCTGAACTCCGTTTCGTTTGGAACGGCTCATATCCTTGTTGGGTGGAAGAAAAACTGGTCGCATGTGGCAACGAAACGCATGGAGTTCCAAAGGTTTTGGTGGAACTATTCAAATTATCGAAAGCTGATTGTTCTGGTGAAGCCTTATTCTGTATATTCTTAACAACGTTCAAGTTCAATTTTCCGACTCCGATTGATTTATCCTCCGGATTCCCTGCTCCAGATACGACTGTGTTGTTGTTTGCACTGTTCTCAACGAATGCTGCCAGCCCATCGTCCTCGAAAGCGGCCGCTGCTATGGCGTTGCTGTTGTAAATTATTAAATCCGCCATGGAACCCTTTTTGGTGCCACCAGCACTGTCACTGTCGTCATCAAAATAAAATGTGGGCTTCCCCTTGACGTCTCTGGCGTCAGCGTCTGAGTCACTGGAGTCTTCGGTAAAGACGTCTTCATCTGACGAGTAGTTGCACGTCTCACTAGCGATGCTCCCAGTGGAGTCTGGGAAACGTGAAAATAAAAATAAATAACATTAGGGTTGTCATGATTGTAATATATGCACATATTTTATCAACGAATAAAAATCAAAGCTGAAAATAGTTTCTGGATGTTTTATCATGGAATAAATAAATAGATTATTTCGAAAGTATTAATTGCCCTAGGACATCATGCTTAGATGGCTACTAATCATAACAAAAATATATTGAGCTGACATAACGTTCCAGTAGCAGTAATACAACTTCCTACACAAAAATTTATTTAAATGATTTATCCTTAAAAGTTCTAGTATTATTGAAATGAGCATCATCAAACTGATAACGTAGATGCTAAAATGGATATAATATGTTTTTGTTAACTGCTTGCGGTCATTGCAGAATAGCAAAAATATTTTAACTTTGATATCTGCCTCATAACATATCATATGTTGTTTAAGACCTAAAAGTAATAATAATAATAACAATAATAATAACATTTTTAAAACATTCAGTTACGAAAACATACAATAAACATTAGTGTAGAGAAGCCATGCACTTAATGAAATTTTAATTAGGGTTTTAATCGAAAGTTAGAAAGTAAAATGTAAAAAAAAAATAATTTAATGAATAATAATGATTGACGTGCAAGAACTCACAAGGAGAAATCAATAGACGCCATACATCCAGTAGATCGATATTTACACATAATGAAAAACTCTAAAATGTCCCTGGAGTTAACTAGTTATGCTGATCAACTTTAAATGTGATGTTTCAGTTATTTAGTTTTGTCAATTAGATTAGCTGATAAGTTAATCAATGGTCAAATCACCCTTGTCAATAAAAGAAAACAATTTCGGTACATAGTACTTTTCACAAATAATTTCAATTTTATAAAACAAGATGCTAAGTTTCAAGACACTAATTTGTCTTTGAAAAGTTATTTTTATATTAAAAAAATACATTAAAATATTTGGTATTTAATATCTTGACAGTGCGATAATAGCGATTTCGATCAGTTCCAAAATATCGGTCAAACAAAACTAGATGCGTTATGTGTCGTGCAAAAATGTCGGCCAAACAATTTTAGGTGCGTTGCGTGTGGTTGTAAAGAGGCCAAAAAATAAAACAGAAGCCGACGTGTTATTTACACATACTATGTTTTTATTAAAGCAAGAGTTAGAATTATTTGGACAAAAAAAAATACAATTATTAGACTATATACTCGATAAAAGATATGCATTCATGCATTGAATAGCAATGACTGAACGATATTGTACATGACAAGGCTCAAGTGCACATGACGTATGTTTTGTGTTTTTTTTTAATATTCATTAGACTGTAATATTCTTCCCTAAACTACGCCTACTTTCATACTCTCTTACTCTCTCTAAAACCATTGGCATCTTAGTCCCAATCTGAAGTAACTATTGATTCTGCCCTTGAAAACATTTAATACACATTATTTCAGATTTAATAATATTAAACTTATTTTAAAATAAAGTCGTTTTTCGTGTTTTTCTTTTTAAACCATCAGCTCTGCTTGATCCATTTAATAATTTTTTATACTTGTCAAAAAATGAGTATTCCAATCGTTCTGCTCGCGTTGGCGCTGTTTGTTTAAAGTGAGATAAACACGTAAGTTAGACATGCTGATTACAGACAATAAATACAGTTACAAAAACGTGAAGTCGCCTTGTCCTGTTAGAATAAACGTACACTTTGATGCAGTCAAGGCTCAGTTAGTTTGATATATATTGTGAGACTTTGTTTAGTTTTAGTCAAATCCTGAGACTTGTATCTTAGAGATCACGTACGTAGGTCAGATGACGTCAAGCTCAGGGCTGGAGTTCAAGTGAAGCTCCGTTTCAGAGATCAGCTGGAATCTTTCTCAATCTTTCACCAGACATCCACCCGTTCGTGCTTTCTTTAATTATATGTAGGCTTTACGTATTAGTATATGAAGAAGTACAACGTGAAAATAATAATTTTCGTCTTAAGAATCTCGTCAATTTGGTTTTTTGAGAAGAATTTCTAAAGTTCTCTGAGGAAGAGTTTTTATGATATCTGTGATGAAGGACTTTTCAAATATTATGGAGATGTTATTCTTTCTTGACGAGCCCTGTGAACAAAAAGCAACAAAACTAAACATTTATTCGACTTCACGAGTGTATGTTAGGGAAATGATTAAATCGGTATTCTCTTTGATTTAAAATGAGGTTACGAGCCTAACCCTGCTATTTAAATAGTTGATACTTTATTTTAACAAAGAAACTAACATAGGAATAATTTCCTGTTTACGTTTCACAAAGAATCAACTTGTTACTTACTTCTCGCTGTAGTTCGCATCGAGTTGTAGACAAATGGACGGACCTTAGTTGTATAGGATGAGCTGATGGTGTCAGTGTGAGATGGGCCAGATGAGAATGACGATGACGCGTCGCTTGCCTGAGTGCCTTCGCTAGCGCTGAGCTGCGGATCGTTCATATCCGTACAATTGCCGATGTCGTCCGACCAGCCCGCGGCTCGTCTGTACACGGAAATTTCCCGACTTCCGTATACGTCACGGCCGTGGTAAGACATTCGCTTCTGAGATTTATCGGTGATGGCGCTTTCACCCTTCTGAGAAAGCATTTCATGAAAAGACGCGCGTTTTGCTGCCACAGTTCCTGCTAGTTTGGTGAGCTCGGCCTGCGTTCTTGAGGCGGGTTTCATCTCTAAAGAGTTTTGCGTTGGAGACTGAGCTCCTGCGACGTATACGGGCGAGGGAGTTGGAGATTTCGAACGCTGTCTGATCTCGGAAGGCCGGACCGTTTCGGACAGCTTCATGTGTCTGATGGTGATTTCCGCCTCTTGTTTTCCAGGAACGTTCAACAATCTAGACGACGTGGACTGCTTCTGAACAACCTCCAGAAACTGCTGTCGCAGGTCACTTATAGACGCTGCCCGCTTTAAAAACTCCTCGTCTTTCTGGCGTTTCTGAATATCCGATAATTTTTTCTTGGGCCGACCGAGTGATTTCGTGTACGATTCCCTTAGGTCATTAATAGAGGATGAACGCTTTATTTTGAGCAATTCGGTCTCCTCTATGCTGTTCCTACGAGCTCTGGGTCGCGATGACCTTTCATCGTTGGAGATGGAATCGAACGCTTTTTTAATATCATTGATAGAATAAGAGTGTTTTCTCATGATGTTGTCCCAATATTTATGTTCTTCCTCGTCCATGACCTCCCCGCCTAGATGGGATTCCAAGCTTTTGCGAAGCTCGGAGAATGAATAATCCCTTTTATTGACTTTGATCTGGTTTTCGTCATTAGCTTCTCCATCTTGTTCACCATTGTCACGTGACTTCACTGCCCTTTCCCTCTCAGATCTACGCATGTCGTCCTCTGATTTCAACTTCTCCTGTCTCTTCCTGGTTTCTTCTTCATATTGCCTCCTCAGCTGCTCTCGCCTGATCTGCTCTTTCCTGACTTCCATCTGTTTCTCCTCTCTAACCTCTCTGGCTTTCTGTTCTATTATTAACCTTTCCTCCTCCTTTTTTCTAGCCTCGTCGTCCACTTTTCTCTCGGACTGCTTGGATCTCAAATCTTCTCTACCTTTTATTTCCACGAGCCTCAGCGCATTTTTCTGCTGCTCTTCGCTGCGATGAAGATCATCTATTTGTTGTCGTTCTTTGAGCCGTAAAGCATCTCTCTGACTTTGCTCTTTGGCTCTTAAGTCAACAATCTGCTTTTGCTCTCTTGACTTCAACTCCTCCCTCTGTTGATCGACTACTTTTTTCTCCTTTTCACTTGAATACTGTTGCTTGCCATCAAGTCTCCTGTCTCCGTCACTTGGCTTCTCCTCGTTTACTTTGTTCCCACTATTCTCCAGTTTTTCCTTTTGACCCATATTGTCCTTTTGATTCTGCTGTCGCTTCCTCAACGCATCAATTTGTTCTTTTTCTTTTTGTCGCAGGGCATCAATTTGAGTTTGTTCTCTTTGTCTCAACGCCGAAATCTGCTGCCGCTCCCGTTCTTTCATTTGGTCTATCTGCTGTTGCTCTCTTTGCTTCATGCTGTCTATCTGCTGTTTCTCTCTTTGCTTCATGCTGTCTATCTGCTGTTGCTCTCTTTGCTTCATGCTGTCTATCTGCTGTTTCTCTCTTTGCTTCATGCTGTCTATCTGCTGTTTCTCTCTTTGCTTCATGCTGTCTATCTGCTGTTGCTCTCTTTGCTTTATACTGTCAATCTGCTGTTGCTCTTTTTGTCTCATGCTGTCAATCTGTTCTTTTTCCCTCTCCCTCATACTGTCCACCGCTGACTTTTTGTTGTCTTTGAGCTGATCTTTCAGCTCGTGTGCAGAACTACCAGAAAACTTTGCGTTTGATTGCCGGGTATCTTTTTGTGTGTCTGCCGCCATAAAATGTGTCATGGACTGCTGAGTTTCTGGACTTTGCTGGTCAGTTCTTTGACCGAGCAGCGAACTGGGTTGATTCGGTTTAAATGGAGATTTCTCTCGTGTGTTTGCCGGATTGGATTCTTTGTCCTTAAACACATGCAAGGCCGCCGGCCCACGCTTCAAGGTCGATTTCTCCGCATTTTGTGCCTCCAGTGATGAAACAGGTGTTCCAGACTTTTGAATTTGCGCTAAATCTTTTCTAACATCATTGTCCTTATTCTGCCCCTCTTTTCCATGTCGTTTAGAATCATTTTCTTTTTTAAGCTTTTGTTGCCTCTCTTCCTCCTGTCTTTTCATTTCACTCTCTTTTTTGAGTTTTAATTGCCTCTCTTCCTCCTGTCTCTTCATTTCACTCTCTTTTTTTAGTTTTAATTGCCTCTCTTCCTCCTGTCTCTTTATTTCACTCTCTTTTTTGAGTTTTAATTGCCTCTCTTCCTCCTGTTTCTTTATTTCACTCTCTTTTTTGAGTTTTAATTGCGTCTCTTCCTCCTGTGTCTTCATTTCACTCTCTTTTTTGAGTTTTAATTGCCTCTCTTCCTCCTGTCTCTTCATTTCACTCTCTTTTTTGAGTTTTAATTGCCTCTCTTCCTCCTGTTTCTTTATTTCACTCTCTTTTTTGAGTTTCAATTGCCTCTCTTCTTCCTGTCTCTTCATTTCATTTTCTTTCTTAAGCTTCTGCTGTTTAGCATCTTCCAATCTCTTGATTTCACTTATTTGTTGTGTAATTTTCGACACTGATTGCAAATTGCGTTTTTCTTCCTCTTTATTTTTGTCAACTTTAAATTTCTCTGCTATTTTTATCTTGTCATTTTCCTTAAGAGCAGCCTCTTTCTTTTTCTCTTCTCCGTGTGAATCCTTTGATTTCATTTCAACCTCTTCCTTTTCTTTTCTTTTCCTCTCTTCCTCGGCAATTTTGATGTCACTCTTTCTTTTAACTTCATCAAACTCGAAACTCTCTTTGTTTTCTGTTGTGTTGGTCTTTTTGTCACTAGCTCTATTCAGCTCGGTTCCGTTGACAATTATATTTTCTACTGTCGTTTTATTTTTTGTCTCTTCCTCCTCTTTACTCTTCCTTTCTCTTTCACGTCTCTCTTCTCTTGTTTTCCTCCGAAGCTTCATAGCGTCTTCCCTCTTTTTTTGCTCATCTTCGATCTTCTTCTCCGCCTCTAATTTTTTATTCTCCTCCTCTTTCTTTTTGTCAGCCGCCACCTTCTCTTGTTCTCTCTTCACGGCGTTCTCCTTGTCCCTCTTTGCGGCCTCTTCGTCTAATCTTTGCCTTGTCTCCTTCGTCATTTCTTTCAATTTCCCTCTGTTAACACCTTTCCCACTGACCTCTCGTCTGTTTAAAAATAAATCATTCTTGTCGGTAACGTCACCGTTTGAAACTGGAGTTGCCGGTGCTGATTTTGTCTCCCTTTCATCGTAGTCCGCTGTAGAAATTCACGAAAATCTTAATGTGTTATTAGTTTGCGTCTGTTAGTTGTTAAGTTCAGCAATGGAAGCGCAAAAGCCAGTGACGTTTATAAATGTGGCAGATTTGTTTTACTATCCTTGTTATATTGCGCAGCAATGATTAGTGAAGCGTCAACTTGGCATTAATGAAATAGGTCACCCAATCAAATAAAGATGATTTTATTACAACAATTATAATTTTTGAAATTTTTAAACAATGAAATTAGAGTACAAATTAATTAAAGAATACTTGTAATGTCACGAAAAGTCATTTAGTAAAAAAAAAGAGTCTGTAGTTCTGTAATGTATTTATATATATTTTCCCCCTTTTAAAGTCTATAATTTAATTATTTATACACGACCAATTTTGATGAAGTACTATTCAACTCCTACTTTACTTTTGTCATGTCTAGTAATCAACAAGTAAAACTACTTATATATTTATCTTAGTGATGAGTTTACTGCTGTGAATTTCTTGATGAAAAGCGTTTTATCAATGGTGAAATATTTTCATACTAGCTATAATTATCGGATTAGTTTCATTAAAAGATTGGACTAATAAAAATACTTGAATGTTTTTGTTTTTTTCATATAAGAGACAATAGAGACCTATCTTAAGTTGACGCAATCGAGTTCTAAAAAGACAGGTATTTGCTCATACGTATTCGAAAATAAATTTAGTACAAGTTCAAGTATTTTTGAAGAGAAATAACGATATTTTAAAGCAGAGTAAATATTTAAGAACAACTCTATTGGAAAAAATTATCTTGAGCCCTACTACATCACCTGTATTTTAAATTACAGAAGAAGTGTATTATCCTATTCTGTTGCATATGAACTAAACGCCTAAATTCCTTTTTGGTCTTAATTTTTTAAAATAAAATTATATGAAGGTTAAATTATAATCTTAAAGTTTTAGTTCCAGATCTTCATATTTAACGTAAAACGCACAATTTTCAATCTCTAGCAAACGAAGGGGGAAAAAAGTTTTGATTTCAAAATCGTGTTGTTTTTTCTCCAGAGAACACAGCAATAAAAGGGGATTAAATCTACCAATCTACATGTCACTGCAGCGTCAGAAAAAAATAAAGAGAAACTAAATACTCAAAAAACGTAAAGCAAGACCCTCTAGATTAGTGCAAACAAGCAAAACACGATATTATTGGGTTCATTTCTCTTCTTTCTTTTTTTCCATTCTTTTTACTTCTAATTTTAAACTGGCTAAGATCTAATATTTCTGAAAAATCTACCGCACCAAAATAGAAAAATTGGAAGCCTAAAATACTTTGGCAACAGCACTTTTCAATAAAACAGTAAAAATATATCTTTATAGGGTATGAGTAACAGTTGTAAAAAGTCTCCAACGTCTTCTCTATCTTAGCTTAAAAGGTTCTTGGGTTTTCTGAGAATTTCTATTTTGTTAAACAGTAATCTCAATATCTTAATGAGAAAATATCGACAAAAGTTTAAAGTTTAAAGATCACCATTTGTCATATGTTGACTTGAATGCAATTTCTTCAGTTCTACTGATGTAAGGACTTCAAACATATATATATTTTACTTATGATTATGTTTCGGTAAAATATTCGCCGAGAGATGTTACTCATTTTTGTCTGTGTATAAACTGATTTAATTGAAAAGCACTGTTTACAAATTGTTTTACAAGGCAAACTACAACTAAACCACAAACACTGTCCAACTCACTTCTCCTCCTCTCGTGCTGACCGCCGTCCACGAATGCCCAGTCCCCAACAAATGTCGGCCAACTTTGACGACTCTTGAGAGTCAGGGCGTAGTAGAACTCTGTCATGGGAGACGGAGGTAATTCTTTGAGTTCTTTCCCTTGCTTTTCTTCCTCTTCCACCTTCTCGACTATGGTGGCAAACATGGGTGGGAAAGACACAGTCCTTCTGTTCGGGCTTTTCCCATCTTTTTTCTTTGGGCTCTTTGGTTTTCCTGGTGCAAAAATCAATGAACAAAGTTTAACATGATTTGTAGCAATAATTTAATATGGGCCACATTTTTAATTCACTTAATTTCACATCTCATAAGTACAAAAAAAAAAGTATAGATCTATATGACATAGCAAAAATTTAAAATGTTCTATTTTCTTTCGTAACTGTCAATCATTTTAGATCGTAGAACTAGAAAATCTACGATTTCTATTTGTCTAATATCACTTTTAAAATTAGAAGTTAAGTATTAGCTTTTATTAAGATCATAGTTAAAAGTTAAAACGACGACCGTGACATTGACTTTGTTTGACCTTTGACCGAGAGAAAGAAGCAGCACGAGCTGGCTCCCTCCACGTTCTCAGCTCGACATCTGTAGGCCGCCTCGTCTCCCTTGTTGACATTGTCAATCATCAGGCAGTAGCCGCCCTTGCCGTTACTCTCAACATGGATGCGTGGGTGGTCCAGGATCTCTTCGTCGTCCTTCAAATGACATTGGTTAGAATAAATGAAACAAAAATGATCAAAAAGATACTTTTTAGTTTCGTTGTTGAATTTTGTATTTATGTATTGCTGTAATTGTATTTGTGCTTTTATTCAATACTTTTATGAGGTCTTTTAACTTTTAGGTATAGATCTACTGATAGATACCATGAGAACAGTTAAACAATATTAATTCAGCCAGTGTTATAAATTATAAATAGATATCGTTTTTAAATTGAACACTGTTTACGTTAAATGACTGTAAAGTATTATATGGCTTAAATCAAACGAAAATACAGAAAATCTTTTTGCAAATAAACGAGCATGTAAAGAATATTACTATCCTACTTTCTGCTCCAACACTCTTAATAAAAAAAAAAATTAAAATCAATGAAAATAGAAAAAAAAATTAAATATACTCTTTAAAAAAAGGCAGACTAATCTAAACCGCGGCCATTTAATCCAAATTTGTCTGTAAGTATTTATAGAATAGAAGAAACAACATGTCGATTAAAATTATATCTATTATAAATTTATAAAACAAAAATCCATTACCTTAAACCAGCGGAGTGAAGGGGCGGGAAACCCAGCAACCTTACATTCAATACACAGTGACTGCCCTTCCAAAACAGTTTCCTCGCCATTGAGGCGCTGAATAAACTCAGGTGCTGGAAACACATACAATGGCAAATTGTGACGGAAATAGAATATTTCTTTTTTAAACAAAAATGTAATCTTTTATAGTTGTACTTGTATCGCCATTTCAGTACCAGCCGATCATGTCTTCAGACTTTTTGGAATAGAAATATTAAGGAAAGTTAGTTTTAAATGAGAGAGAGGGAGAGAGAAAGAGAGAGAAAGAGAGAGAGAGAGAGAGAGAGAACGAGAGAGAGAGAGAGAAAGAGAGAAAGAGAGAGGGAGAGAGAGAGAGAGAGAGAGAGAGAGAGAGAAAGAGAGAGAGAGAGAGAAAGAGAGAGAGAAAGAGACATACGTTTAAAAGGAGAAGAAAAGGAGTATTCCATACCTCTAACAAAAAAACCCGATTTTACAAAATCTTTTTATTTCCTCAAAGTTGGGTAAACATTCATTTAACAGTTAAATGTTCAGGCTAACTACCCGCCAACCCCTTTTTTTCTTCATTCCTCAAAACCATGACATTTAACTTTGGCCTGCTGGTATAATCAAGGTCTTCATTCTTCTTCGATCAAACGTACTTGCTACTAAGAACCGTCATTAAATATCATCATGTGCGTCTTTATAACCAATTGTTGTGTATGTGGTTATCATATATTCCTCATAAGATCAAATAAACTCACTCCACGATAGAAGGGCACCACTCATTGAGCTGCGAACGGAGCTTGCTTGGGCCGAAACCAAGGAAAACATGGGGCCCTTAAGCTACGCATGCATTACCTGGTCTCAACTTTCTTGGTAATGGTAGAGTTCATGTCCAAAGGTCAAGATTGGGGGGGGGGGAGTGAAATGTACTTTTTGTATTCGGTAAAATAAAAGTGGATTCGGTAAATACTGAAATATGTGGGTCTCTGAAAGGCTACATGCACTCATGGACAAGGGATGCATCTTGATTTGCTTTACTTTTGGCGAATTCCTTGTTTATTTGTTTAAGTAATATGAGTTTTTAGTTTTCAATAAACAGTAATTGTTGTACTTCTATTTTTAAAAAAAATAACTCGTTACTTAATTATAGCCTTGTTTTTATAACAGCAACTTTAATCTAATGCATACCATACATTAATACATGACAGCTATATATATGCCCGTCAAAGTACGTTACACCATCGTTTCGGTGGCATATTGTACTTCCCCTCAAACAGCCGTCTTGACCGGCCATAATTGTGCTTCACGTCAAAAATACTATCATTATATATATAATAGCCCAGTGGTGTGGGTATGTTTGTAACGTAACGCTACGCTGAGGAGAGATGTACCACAGTCTACAGCAGTTAGTTTAGTTGAAAAATCGTGTGTTGATGAGCGCTGTAAAAATATTTAATAGGATGACGTCATTGTTTGGTGTGCATCGGTGCGCAAATGCCCACTCTCCTCAACGTCTTCGAAGTGTTAC
>MUZC01001522.1:559473-571154 GCA_002072015.1 Radix auricularia
TGAGTTCCTCAATGGTTTGACTCCGTCCGGCGTGCCTCCTCACGAGCTTAGCCTGAAGCGAGGTACAATCATCATGCTGTTGAGAAATCTTTGTCCGAAAAAAGGTCTCTGCAATGGCACACGATTGGTTGTTGAACAAATGGCAAGGAACACCATTACCGCGCGAATTCTCTCTGAGTGTAATAAAGGTGACGTGGTGATCATCCCGCGAATCATCTTAGCTCCTTCAGACACCAACTTGCCGTTCGTTTTGCGTCGTCGTCAATTTCCTGTCATCCCCGCGTTTTGCATCACGATGAATAAGTCGCAAGGCCAAACCTACGACAAGGTAGGAATTGACTTTCAAGTTCCAGTCTTTGGTCATGGACAAGCATACGTGGCTTTTTCGCGAGCTCGCGACGGTGCAAACATCCGAGTCCGAGTGGATCAGTCACATGAGCAAGGTCGATTGATGCGTGATGGCCGCGAATTTACGCGAAACGTGGTCTTCAACGAAGTCTTTCGCATGTAAATGAGTCAAACCAACAACAGCTACACTGGAAACGGAGTCCGAGCAGGTGCTGATGTCGGTGAATATTTGAAAAACGACGAACTTTTGATAGCAGCAAATTTGGCGTGTCCAACGAGGCGGGAGGATGGTGGGAAAGCCTCGGCAACAACTTCAAGCTCTTCCAGTGTCAGCTACATGCCTCCCTAAAAATCAATCAAAATGTGAAGGCGAAGACCGCTGATATCACCAAGTTATGAAAGTTTCAAGTTCAGCTTCAAGGTCTCACCTACAAATTCAAGACTTTCAAGACGCTGATCATCGAAGATTAAAAAAGTGAAAAAATCAAGCAGCAACAAGCCTCACCTACAAATTCACATACAAAGTAATTTTAAGATTCGAACCCAAATTCTCAAATGAAAATTACAATGTGTATGTAAATTTGTAGGTGAGGCTTAAGTGAATAAAATTTAAAAAAAAAACACCCAGTGGTTCTGTATGTTTGTAACGTAACGTAACGCTGAGCAGCGATGTACGACAGTCTACAGCAGTTAGTTTAGTTGAAAAATCGTGTTTTGATGAGCGCTGTAAAAATATTTAATAGGATGACGTCATTGTTTGGTGTGCATCGGTGCGCAAAATACAACCCCTATTATTATTATTAAATGAATACTTTGCGTACATTTCATAAAGTTTAATAATTCGTATTTATCAAAAATGGACAAGTTAGTTGGTCTTTTAAAGAAAGGTTGGCGCCGTAGGCGCCCAAAAAAAGGGAGCGCCGCAGGCGCCACGGGGCCCGGCACAATCTATCAAAAAAGGACAAGCTAGTTGGTCTTTAAAAAAAAGGTTGGCGCCGTAGGCGCCCAAAAAACGGGGGCGCCGCAGGCGCCACGGCGCCTGGCACAATCTAGTTATAGTTATAATAAATAACCTCTAAAAACAAAATTGTTATCTATAGATCCCAAAGTGTACCACTCATTTCTGGTTATTTTTTAAAAACTTTTATATACTTGTTTACACGTTTAAAACAGCATGTGACAATTTGAATGATTTTTTAAAAAATTTTTTGCATATCTATCAAAAAAGATAGTACCCGTTAAAAAAGCCACAGCTCAATTTAATACGCGGACGCGAAAATGTGCTCACAGTTGCTTACAATAAAATATTTTGAAAGCGCCCCGCTCAAAATCAAATCATGGGGGAAAAAAAACGCACAATAACTGATTAGCTTTGAACGTCCGCGTCATCTGGTTCAATATGAGATTTTTTTTTTCTTCTGATTGGCTCTGGGATTCTTTAGGAGTATTAGGAGCCAACCGTTATCGATGACGGTACAGAAAATTGCCTTTTAAAAATAAAGTAACTATATTACTGCTTCTTAAAGTTAATATGTTTTCTTAGTTAATATTCTAAATCCATATTTTTTAAATTAATATTTTGTAATTAAAAAGATAAGAAAAAGAAAACGGGTACAAAATATAGCATTTATAAATTTTCTCTTATTTAGGGTTTCGTTTTGCTAGTGCCTCTCACACCTACATTCATTAAGTGTTCTTTACTCAGTACTTCTCACACCTACATTCACAAAGAGTATTTACCCAGCTACTCTCAAATTTACATTCACAAACGGGCCTTTTACCAGTGCTTCCCACACCTAGATTCATACACAGTCTCTTTGCATTTCATATACCATCTACCTTTATAAAGAGTCATTTACCCAGTGCTCCCCACACTTACCTTCATACAGAGTCTTCTTCCGGCCGTAGTTGAACGGTCTCCTTTGCGTCCGGTTTAGGAGACTGTCAATGTCAATGCCGGCAAACCTGTCGTCCACGTCCTCTGCCATGGCCGTCATGATGACGTCAGTTTGACCCACGAAGACTTCTCTAAGGAAGACTCGTATATTAGGTAGTTGTCTCCGTTCTGTGACGTATCTTTAACTCCATCGGATTATCTAGAGATTAGAGACGAGTCATTGGCTAGGCTCTGTTTGATTAACGTACTATTGCTAGAGAAACATTAAGTTCAATCCTATTTCTTGTAATCAGTATTGCAACAAAGTGAGAACTTCAATTCCGTATTCCAACGTAATACACTAAGTAAAAGCGCATTTGAAAGAAATACTATTTTTATTCTAATAAAAGTGATTCTTTTAAATGTGTGTCATAAAGAGTTATTAGAAAACGACAGATGGTCAAATTCATGATTGTGGACTTTGTGATATGTATTCTGACATCAGTGTTCCCTTGTAAAATATGGACAAAGCTTCTGAATTGTGCTTTACCATCTTGGCTTGATAGCGTCATATAAATGCAAGATATAAGAGAAAAATAAGCGTAGACAAGGTTTCTTCACTTTTGAATGTCTATGAAGAAGCATAGCTAGAATTTCTGCCACTCCGAATGGCCGTGTAGAGGCAAAGCAATAGTTTATACCATTCTGAATGGCCGTGTAGAGGCATAGCTATGGTTTCTGTTGCTTTGGGTGGAACAAAGATTTTTGCATCAACTTTTAATCAGCAAAGAAACAGACTTGGGTTTACTTTAGAGAAATTGAAATAGTGATAAAAAGGGGCGAACCGATACTCGATGCGGATATTCGGTATCGGCCGATTTTCCTATACTTGAAAATACTCGGCGATCGGCGGCGTGTATGATGCCGATGCCGAGTATTATGTAATTGCTCCAATAGAAAAGATGCACGCAGAATCACAAGTCTAAAACATTTCCTTTCGTATGGAATAAAAAAAATGTACTGTGTGCTGACCTGTCATTTGCAACCATTCATCATTCAAACTAATTTTGACTGTATAACTATTGCTTTCTACTCATTGTTTCATTCATACAAAGTGGCCGTATGCAAAAGCCGTTTAACTATTAGTTTAAATTAATTATGAGTCTAAGTGAACGTTTCAAAATAGCTCCTAATTTTATTTGTACATTTTGTCGTGAGTCATATGTAGGTCATGATAGATGTGCGAATTAAAACTTGTAAACCTATGGCGGATTAAAAAGGGGGGGGGGGACTGAACTGGCTATAGCCGTATGGCGGTTTAAGGGGGGCTGAACGGGCTAAAGCCAGGGGCCCCCGACGGTTTGGGGGCCCCCAAACTTTTTATATTTTATAATAAAAGTGTACAAATGTTTGACCGCACCCTTGAAAATAAAATAAATTAATAAATATTATCTATACAACTGATCGCGCTCAGACATGATAGTATTGATAGTTCTTAATAATCGAAAAACTTTAATTGACTTACTTCGCATAATATAAAATATAGCTTATATTTTAAAAACTTCTGATGTTAGAGAAGCTCTCCTGGCCGTCTGGATACAGTACAGGCTCGTTATGCCAGCGGTGTCGGGTTCTATTCCTTGCAGGGGATAATAAAGTTTTTATTTTCACACTCAATAATAACATACCGCGAACACTTCAAACCGTTATTTCTTCGTGTTCGTTTTTTTTTCATTATTAATATTCAGTTACAGTCTTATATTAGCTGTTAACAATCATTTTATTTTAAGGATGCTGGCTGGATAGGGCCCCCGTTTGATTGCAGCCCGGGGCCCCGTGAAGTCTTAATCCGCCCCTGCTATAGCCATATAGTCAGGGGCCCTCGACGGTTTTGGGGCCCCCAAACTTTTTTATATTTTATAATACCAATGTTTGCACGAAGCCTTGAAAATATAATAAACTTTTTAAAATAAAAAGTCTCCTCTATTAAACGGATCGCTAATCAGACCTGATAATCTTAATAATCGAAACACTTGTTTTGATTGGCTCATTAAGAGAACATAAAATAAAATACGATTTATTGTTTTAAAATTTCTCAATTTGTTATGCAAGCGATATCGGGATTGATTCCCAGTGGTGGAAATGTTTCTTTATTTATCCACTTTACATTCAATTGTAACATACCGGCGAACATTTCAAACAGTTATTTCTTCGTGTTCGTTATTATAGTTTTCATGATTAATATTTATTCACAGTCTTATATTAGCTGCTAGCAATTATTTTATTTAAAGGAACGCTGGCTGGATAAGCCCCCGTTTGATTGCAGCCAAATGTACCTTAATACGCCCCTGGTGTAAACACATCAGAAACTTCATTTAAAAATAAATTTTACTGTTTATGCAACATTGAATGAATTATTAATAAAGAATTTTTTTTAAAAAGAAAGAAAGAATAGATTTATTTATAGCATAAATCCAGAAAAAGCCATTATTAAAACTAGAAAAAATGTCTAATGCAAACAGTCGAAATGAGATCACAAAATGTAGGTTAATAGCAGGTTAATACTTCTTCAAGTAGTCGGTATCGGTACTCGGTATCGGCAAAACATGGCCGCCACTACTCGGTATACCCTAGTGATAACCGGAGTCAGCCCTGCCCTACTTCACGCTCCAGGTTACTGCGCTTGTAAGAAATAGATGTCTCGATAATTTAGTGCTAATTGCAATAGTAGCAATTATTCAAAATTAAATCTGAAACCTCTCCTTTAACAAAATCTCAAACATAAGAAAGCGTTTAACGAGACCTTGTCATTTACATTAAACAAAATAATTCTTTACACGGGCATCAAAACTTGCAAGCCACATCATTTTAACATTTATTTTAACAGCTTCTGAAACACAGGGACAAAAAAGGCCTTGTAATGCCACGGTAATCTGTGGCTTTAGTGCCCCACCCTCCACACGTCCCACTAGTTGCAGATAAAAACAATCAGGAATTGACTGTGTGGGCGTTGCCAGGTAACTCTTGACTCTTAGGATCCAAACTTGATAAAGGATTATTTCCCTTTCCACTTCATGTACCTGCTACAAATAAGTGTGGCGGCTCGATGGCATTCTGCCAATGAATGTTACTATGATAAAAGAAAATAGTTTCGTTTCATATTAGAAAGTCTGGCATGCAGGATTTATACAAAATCAAAGAACGGAGAATTTTCATTAGCAGTTTTCAATTCTTAGATCTCATGAGAAAAAAAATAGAAGGACATTTAACTTCTGATTTTTCACCTTTTTGTCCCCCATGAAGATTTTAAAACGAATAATACTCGTGTGTATATATATACTTTTGGTTGTATATAAAACTGAGACCACGTAAGCCCGTATAAACACGTGAAGTATATTATAGAATGCCTCCTTTCATTTCAAAAATAAATGTTCAGAAGACTATGCCAGCAATTTGTCATCACATTGTCGTGAGATTGAATTCAAAATAAAATTCCATAAATTACGTCGGAGAATATTTCTTGGACGTCAGAATCCAATCTTATCTAATCTATTACAGACGCTCATTTTATACAGAAGTTTATTGCGTCCTACTCTTATCCGTGTTTTTTTTTTTTTTTGGTTGTCTACTATTCCTTCATTTTAATAGAGTTTTAAAGTTGATAAAGTGTTGGTTTTGTCTGCTTCCCTCAGGCAACATATAAAACGCCCCGAATTCCAGACGTTAAGAACGAGAATTTGTAGGTGTTTGTTCTTGCCCAAGAAATAGGGGGGAAAAAATTTAATTTTTCTGTATAAAAAATAATAAATATAATTTATTTTTATTTTAAAATTTCAATTAATTTTTAGCGCATTTTCGAGAAGTCGAATGCGCTATTGCACCCGTTTTGTCCGTCCGTCCGTCTGTCATCACCCTAGATCTCAGCATCCATAAGCCCTAGACCCATGATGTATATATGTTTTTTGTATGTCCTGACCTGCCATTTGTGCATCAACACTCAGTTACTCGATCCGTTAAAAAACCCCGTTAAAACTACCAAAAAACATTGCGAATCGAGAGATAACACTGGCGCAGGCAACGGCCGCCATTGCCGGAAGTCTTAGTATTATCAAAAGTATTAGTTTTTTTTTTTGTTGACGTCATTAGAATATGTGTAAAAGTTTAGAGAGTTTTACGTCATCATTTGTGGTGACTTCAATCAAGATCTTAGCGGCCCAGGGGCAGAAATTGAAAACTTTTTCGAAACAAGCTTCAACATTCAACTACTTTCACCAAGATTGGCAACTACGATCTATCAAACAACAATTGACGGATTATTTGGGCGATTAGCTGATTACAATTTAGAATGTTTCATTTATGAGTCCTATTTCAGTGACCACAAACCACTTGTAGTTAGATTAAAGAGAAAATAAAAAATTTTAAAATGTAAAGAAATGACTTTTAAATAATTTTTTTTCAGGTATATTCATTACACAAGAAAATTCATAAAAATATGTCTAAAATCTAAACACAATTACTGATAACTACATAATGCTGATATCTAACATAAGTACTGATACATAATACGAAAATGCGCTAACACGTCCTGAGTTCCAAAAGGGACCAGGCTTAACATGATTTTTTTAATTATAACTCAAATTTTTATAATATGTATGCATACAATATCTGTGCGACTTATGCAAGTCAAACCACTTCAGAATGTTACTGTATATTCAAAAACACTACGTAATTTTTGTGTCCAAATGTCACTCTACAAAAGAACATTGGCATGAAATGCCATTTATTTGTTATCTTCTTAAAATTAATGAATAAAAATGTCATCTAAATGTTTATTTTCGTAAAAATATCAACTACTGATGTAATTTAAATGTTTATCTTTTTAAAAACACTGACTAAAGATGTCGTCTTAATGTTTTTCTTCTTATCTTATCTCCTTATCTTATCTACATGTTACAGACACACCTTCTATACACAAGATTATTACGTCATATGCTTATCTATGGTTTATGTCTAGACCTGAATTCTGATTAGAATTTTAAAGTTGATAAAGTTGTGGTTTTCCTGTTTTTTTCAGGCGACCCATTTCACGTCCGAATTCCGGACGGGAAAAACGAGAATTGGTTTGTATTTGTTCTTGCATACGGAAAAAGTAAGTTTTTTTTTTTTTTTAATCCTTACGTCTAACTGAAGATTTCTTTAAGTTATCTTTGTGTTGTATTTCTAAATTAGAATTAATTGCTTTAAAACAGTGACTAAACATAGCAACTGCATATAGGCCAGGTTGAGTGTAATTTCTAAAAGTTTCCTGAAATTAAACACTTTTTTCTATTTCTAACAAATAGAAATATCAATCCACTTAAATCAACCACAATTTAAACACACTCTCCAAGAAAATGTCGTGAAAATGTTTTCAACAGATCCATGAAACGTAGGTCAAATTTTCTGAATGGCGATACCTCAATCCAATTGTTTTTGAATATAGAAGCCTCCACAATAACAATTCATGAGTCCGGGTGTTTTGGAGTAACATCAATCGTGTAAATATTTTCTCTTAAGTGGGGCACATTATGAGTGTTCTTTTTTTTTTGTTATCAAACCTCCTATGAAGGAATGCTCTGTCGTGTGCTATGCCCTTCACGCACACACATTATGTGAGCCAAGTGCCAGAACCTGGCCTGGCAAACACGGCCGCGCGAGTCAGGTGAGCTAAGCAGACAGCACGGGTAGAATACGAGTGCGAAAAGCAGCTACTTCTTTAAGAAGGTACACAAAATATGTTACATTTCATAATTTAAAGTGGCCTCTAGAGCTATTTTTAAAGTAAGGAATTATTTTCTCTTTCGTTTATTTAGTGATCATTAAAAGTCGTTTATAATGAGGCGGTCAGATGAGGGATAATTATACACCAGGGAGATAACCTTGTGCCTATTATGCTATCTTTTATAGGGCCGAGATTTTTTCCCTTTGCGGCTACAAAGATGAGAGGATTTTTTTTTTCTTTTTACAGATACACAAGCAGAGCGCGAATATTTAGACCAATATACCAACTTGTTTGATGCGGTGTAAAGCAATAATTACCTGTGTGATGTAATACGGATTGCCTGGTTATTTGTCAGAAGATGAGGAGCTGGAAATGTCACAGTTGGACTCTGGCGTCAGGAAGGCATCGCTGAATCGTTGGGCGTGGGGGGCAAGGGGGTTACGGGGTGTGCTGGCGGGGGAGGGGTGTGTAGCTATCAGCCAGCCAACATTGAGTGGTGAGCTGCTGGCGGTGGTACCTCAGGCTTGTGGTGTAGGTGGCAGGTAGACTTTTGTTTCCATCTTGTCTTTTTGTCCCCCACTGAAAATAATAATTGAGGTATGCCTCATTTTCAGGATTACACATTCATTTCTGGCATTGTTTGAAATGAAATTTAAGGATGTTTCCAAGTGTTGATGCAAAAAGTCAATAAAACTATACACTTTTTTCATTCCTTTTCTTTTTTAAATTGGTAAGATGTAAGGCTTGAGTTTTAGTTTGGCTTGAAAAATAAAATATTTAAAATAGATAAATATGAAAAAGAAAAATTTATTTTACATTTCGTTCTATAAAATTTATTTTGCTCTCAATGGGCTATGAAAATATTTAATATCGAAAACTTCATTTGTATGGTTGTGTGTGTTTGTGTGAGTGGGAGGTGGGTAGTGTTAGGATTTAATATCATTAGTATGTGTAAAGGCTGGAAAATATCATTGAAATTTCTGGAACAAATCTACTCGGGCACACAATTTCATATGAAATGTAAGACATTTCGATGATTTTAACATATACTTTTATTTTAAGTATACTTTAACCTACAGACGAAATCAATCTAAAGGCAGGTGTAAAAAATTAATAATTATAAAAGAGGCATTGTTCATAAATAATTGTAAGCAATTTTAATATTAATTTTTAACGCTCTCTGCTGCTATAACTTACTCACATCCTATAACGAGCTGAAGTTTTATTACCAGTACAGAGGTTTATCTAATGGAACAAGCTAATCAAGTTTTGTTTATCCCCAGCCGACGTCTGCGGACTTTAAGTCTTGTCACATGTTTAAAAGCTATCTGCTGAGACATTTTTGAGTGGTTTAAGCGATTACTCTCTTGCTGCTCTAAATATTTGTTGAGATGATGAGAGCCTTGTGCAGCATTAGTAAAATACTTTGGTCCATTTTTTATTGTTAACATTCCAACAATTCCAAAATGTGTAATCAATAACGATAGAAAACAAGGAAGTTTTTCATACATTAGTTTTGGAATTGTTAAAAAAATAAAAACAAAACTTTTTAAAGTTTTTAAAGTTAATTTTTTTCTTCTTTTTAGTTCAACTGATTTGAGCAATTTGTTAGGACTTAAACGACTTGGAACATATAAAGGTCTTAGAACTATTTGCTCGAAAAAAGTCTTTGATTACTTTCTATGTATAGCCATAAGACTTCGGCAAATAACATTTATAAATATAAATCTCCCATTACTTGAGTAACTTTCAAAATGCACCAATAACACCACAGACACCATCAAATCCAGAACTTATAAAATCACACATACCATCAAAACTGGTACCAATAACATCACAGACACGACCAAATCCAGTACCCATAACACCACAGACACCACCAAATCCAGTACCCATAACACCACCAACACCACCAAATCCAGTACCCATAACACCACCAAATTCAGTACCCATAACACCACAGACACCACCAAATTCAGTACCCATAACACCACAGACAACACCAAATCCAGTACCCAAAACACCACCAAGTCCAGTACCCATAATAACACAGACATCACCAAAATGCAGGTCCAATAAATCACACACACAACCGAATTCATCACCATTAAAACCACAAACAACACCAAATCTGTTATCATTAAATCTCAGACATCACCAAATCTAGTACCCATAACACCAGAGGCACCATAAAATCCAGGATTTAGCATGAAGTTTTCTCCACTTCCTGTCTTACATTCCACCTGTCTGTTGTAAATGCTTACCCCTCTCATCCCCGCCCTTGTATCCAAAATACATTTTAAAGTTAACTTGGCCAATCTCCACAATTTAGCTGAAACCTTCCAAAAACTTGAGCGCTCATCTCAAACAACCAAATAAACATTTTTTAAAAATTATGGATAAGGTAACAAATTCAAAAGCAGCGAAATTTTGGCAGAGTGAAAAATAGCGGTGGTATACATTCCTTTTCCTAGCATTGTTTCTAAATTGTATACCTAAAGTGTGTTTAGACGTTTGGTGAGAACCCATTTCTAAAAGTTTAAACTAAACATTTTAAACTGGCATTTAAATTAATCTATAATTCATTGATTGTTTTAAAACCTAATAAAATGTATGTAATTTATTAGCCATCACGGGAGAAAGCTCATTGGTATACGTTAAAAACAATGAAAGAATAACATCTATTGAATTGGAACTGGAAATGTTTTCATTTCTTAATTTGCTCTTTTAAACATTTTTCAAGCTTCATGGCAACTGTTTTGTAAAATGTTAATCTCACTTTATTCTTGAAAATTTTATCATTTGTATTTGTGAGATAAATATTTTATGTCATCGCCAACTAGCGATTGTGATAAATTAAAATGTTATTACGATATTGATTAGTATATCTGAAGTCTTCTACACACCTGATTTTAGAAAAGAATCCAAATTAAGAGGCAATCAAGAGGACAGCCACTACCACAAAGCACCACTACGACACAGCAGCACCACTACGACACAGCAGCACCACTACGACACAGCAGCACCACTACGACACAGCAGCACCACTACGACACAGTAGCACCACTACGACACAGCAGAACCACTACGACACAGTAGCACCACTACGACACAGCAGAACCACTACGACACAGTCATCCCACTACCACACACCACTACGACACAGCAGCACCACCTCCCGCAAACACCACAGCTCGGATCATCCCACTAGCGCATGTTCAAGGCAGCATCCTGGCACTGCATCCTTCTCTCACTTTAACATCGGAGGAAATAAGAGGTGGGGGAGGGGCTAGAAACAGGTCGGTGAGCAATGCTAAGGTATACAGGTAAAAATATACCAGCAATGAAGCCAGCGTTGGGCTATTATTCATATGTGTATATTATGCTCACTCGTCATTGTTTCAATGACAGATAGATTTGTACATGTTTACATGTACAATCATGTACACTCATCATTGTGTCACTGACACATAGATCTGTACATTCGTCATCGTGCCACTTGACATGTATCTCACTGTTAAACACCAGGTGCACAATGTCATATGTTTTACTATTAAACACCAGGTTCACAATGTCATATGTTTTACTATTAAACACCAGGTTCACAATGTCATATGTTTTACTATTAAACACCAGGTTCACAATGTCATATGTTTTACTATTAAACACCAGGTTCACAATGTCATATGTTTTACT
>MUZC01001522.1:571252-592375 GCA_002072015.1 Radix auricularia
TTTTTTTTTTTTTTTTTTTTTTTTTTGGTGCCCTACATTTTAATTGTACAAACCATGGTATCACTGAAATTAAATCTGCATTTAAAATTACCATGGTTAAGTGTCATATGTTTGAATTAAATTACAATGATGTCTTGACATACTGTATTGTAAATACTTATGAATTGTTAACATTGAACGTTGTTTTACTCACTTATTTCGTTGTATGTGTAATAAGAACATAAATATTAATTACTGTCAAGTGATAGATAATAAAGGGACGCAATGACCATTCTCCTAATTCCATCTACCCATGCCCCTAAGTTATTGTTACACTGTTAAGTTGCATTGTTTACTTTTTACGCCGTATTAATTAGTTTAGACCACCATATTACTTGTTTGTCAACTGAAATATGTGGAGGCAAGGATTCCACTGCAGTAAGAGGACAGCAACAGGAACAGTCTATAGATACAGAGCCATGCAACAGCATTTTGGTATCCTAGATCTATAGGGCCGTCCAGAAAGGGCGTCTCGCTCAAGGGGAGAGGGGGTGTAAGAAAGTGTGACACTGTTTGACAGGGTGGAGGAGGGGTGTCCGGACAATGTGTGACGTCACGATGTTTACATTAAATTTAAATTATTTTGTTGATAAGAAAATTATTTTCGTTCGAAAGTGTGACGTACTTTAGAAGGAGGGTGGGGGGATCCAAGATTTGTGACATTTTGTGTTGGGGGAGAGGGGAGTTAAAATGGTCAAAATTAGCGCGACGCGCTTTATGGATAATTAAAGCCAGACTAGAAGACAAATGTATTCATCTATTTACATATATTTTCAACACTTACGGGGAGGAGAGGTTTGGAATGAAAGATTTATTTGAAATCTGAATATTTTTATTTCAACAATTTAAATGACCAGTTATTCGCTCTGATAGTATGCCATGATCTGACTGCAGTCATAGGCTTGGTTTGAATGAACGTGACAGAATTCAAAGTTGGTGAAATCTGTAAGTCACCGAACTATGCTATTCGTACTGGGGAGCACACACTATCATGTGTAAGTTATGTAATCTGTTTGCACTGTTCGGTGTTTTGTTTAGGGATTTTAGCGATTAGAGTTAAAAGTCTCCAACAAATATTGCCAGTTTTTAAAGCGGTTCTTAAACCATTTCACAATGTGGAAAATTTTCTCTACAAAAAATGGTGTATTGGAAGCTCTTATGTTTTTTACTCTCAAGTAGATGGTAAGTAGCCTACACATCGCAAATAAGATTTGTTACTTAGACTTACTTCTATTCATTAATATTTGCTTGCTGAGGAAGGCGTAAATAAAGATAGTTCTACATAAAGCGGGAAAGAAATGGAGCATTCCAATAGGAGGGACCTTGGAGTGTGCAAGTGGTTATTCACTTTTTGCTGACACTTATGTATTAATAAGTAGTTTTATTTTGTGAAGTCGCAATTAATCATTGCTCTGTAAATGTTTAATATCATTTGAATATTTTTCATTAAAGTACGCTTCTAATTCTATTTGCCGAGTATCAGTCATTTAGTGCACTGATTTTTTAACAACGTCTTTTATGTTAATGTTCAATTAAGTTGATTTTTTCTCCATCATTTTAAACTGTGTTTTAATTAGGTAATTAATGCCCCTTTCTGTTGAATATTCGTCTTGTATTTTCAATAAGTTGTCATTTGCTCTGATTTCTAATTCTTTAATGAAGATTTTTTAATTTTTTTTTTGTATTAACTTAATTTCGTCTTCTTTTTATTATGTTATTGATCTTGTAAGTATAAATAGAGTGATTCTCGCTAGTTTTTTTTTTCTTTCTTTTTGTCCGAGTATAATTACGTCAAATAAACATTTTTATTGTTCTTAGATCTATCTTTTGTTAATCATTTCCGTTGGTGTTTATAGACTTACGGTATTTTAATTCGTACATAGAACTTAAAACCGTTTTCTTTCGAGTGGTTGTCATGATTTACCTTCATGATAGGGTATTTATTGAGTGGTTATAAAATATGAAGACGACATAATAAATGAAAACAAAATAAGTATCAAACGATTTAAGATGATGTATTGAGTAAAATATTTTAAAACAAATAAATTAATTTAAAAATGTTCCCTAATTATTAATGTAATAATGATTATGCTTCTTAATTAGCAGTTCTAAATAGGCAATTCCACAATATAACATTATCCACATTGATTAAGGGGATTTTTTTTTAAGTTCAAGGAGGGTCTTGTGTTTGTTTTGTTTTTCATTTAATTGTTCTTCATATAGAGTCGGTGGGCGATTTGATACTTTTAAAATGGTGATCGAAGTGTTTGTCGATAGCTGTTTTGTCTGTTTGAGTAATATTATTTAGACTTTAATATACTCTCTACTAGTTTCTACTAGCAAAACTCATAATAGGATCTGATTTACATGAAAAATAGACGTATTAAACGATTTGGTACTTTGGTTCCAAATGGAATTAACCAAATTCAAAATTTTACCTAAGGGGTCGTCCATAAATGACGTCACGCATCTAGGGGAGAAGGTGGTCCCCACCTTTGTGACGAAGGGTTACGAGGGGAAGTGGGGGAAGTCAAGAAATGTGACGTCACGTCAAAACACGCTAATTTAAATCAAAGTTCCACTTTCTTATTCGATTTCTTACTATAACGTTTTACATGGATTTACGCGTGTTACAATATATGAGTTCAGCCTTACACTAAATACAAACTAAAATGTCAAGAAAGTGATTTGAAACTTGCTCATTTTCAAATATAAAATATGGCTTTTAGGGGGTGGAGGTCACAGCTTTATGACGTCATATTGGAGGGGGGGCTTAATTTTTGTGATAAAGTGTGACGAGCGGGAAGGGGGGTTAAAACTGGCCAAAGTTGCGTGACGTCATTTATGGACGGCCCCCAAACTGTAGTTTTTTTCCTCGTTGTGATTTTCCCTGTACATTTTGATAGTTCCTCCTTTTTCCTAAATCCCGTTTCTGTTTTTTTATAAAAAGAAATTTCCCTTTGGACAAATTAAAAAATCGGAAATTCTTTGTTTGAAATTTCGTTTAAATACTCAATCGAGTTTTTTTTTTTATTACTTTTTTGTTGTTTTTTTTTCCTTTTCTTTTTATTTTACATAGTTTATGCTATAGTATGTTCAAAAATGTAAATATTATTTTATTACTTATGTACGTACTTATTTTATGTTGATCGTACTAATGAAGGCATTAGCCGAAACGTCTACTGTCGTGTTTGTTTAAAAATAAAGCTAAAATTTATCGTTGTCATTACACAAATTGTTTGTGTAATTTACCAGTCGAGCAAATCGCAGGTGTCGTTACTAATTTTCAATTCGCAGGATGGCTTTCTAAATTTAATTTCTTTCTTATTAAAATTGGTTCTTGAAATTGGTTCTTAAAATTGGTTCTTAAAATCGGTTCTTAAAATTGGTTCTTAAAATTGGTTCTTAAAATTGGTTCTTAAAATTTGTTCTTAAAATTGGCTCTTAAAATTTGCTCGGTGAGTATTTAATAAATAGAGGTACTTTTTTCAATAAATTTGCTGACTAGTGCCTTTTATTTTCTTGTCTGGTGCTGACCCTTGTAAGTTTAGCTTTAATTTTTTTTTACTAGTAATACTAGTAATGGTTAAGAGTTTAGTAGTTAATTTTATAATGAATCCGGTTATTTCTTAAAAGTAATTTTCAATTTTTAGTAAGTAGTTATAAACATTGGTTTGGGAATCCTTCAGGATGGGATTTTTTTGTATGCAAAAACGTTAAAACTTGTAGCAAATACTTTAGGAAACTATAGTTTACCACTGGGGTCATAACCGATAGCGGGTAATTATTTTGCCTTAACGATTACATTTAGATCACTAGTGATTTGATTAAGCGCGTTTATCTTTGAAAAAATCTGTTATTTCTTCTCGTCTTTTAATTTTGTCATTAGTGACTACACTTGTGATTTGATTGAGCGCGTTTATCTTTGAAAAAGCTGTTATTTCGTCTCGTCTTTTAATTTTGTCATTAGTGACTACACTTGTGATTTGATTGAGCGCGTTTATCTTTGAAAAAGCTGTTATTTCTTTTCGTCTTTTAATTTTGTCATCAGTGACTACAAAGTGATTGAAGGTGTGATTGGTCGGCAGCTGTTGTTAATATATGCGCTTGTTAATTACCTGTAAGCGTAGCCGTTGTTTAAAACTACGCTAATAAACGTGAAAGGAATGAGAGCGCAATCTTGCTTTCCGCGCCATTAATCTTTATGTGACTCTGTAATTTACTCGAATATTTTTTTGTCAACGAAAACGCTCTCAAGGATCTGGCAGTTCATAACGGTCACTTTGGGCTGAGCAATATTTTTAGAAAAATTATCTGTTTGTAAATACATTTGCTGACTTTAGCTTTTTATTGCCTACCTCGATCCTGGTCTTCGTATGTTAATTACAGTTTTATTGTTAGGACTTCTCCGCGTTTGATGGAATAGTCTCTGGTAATTTTAAAAAAAACAAAAAAAAAACAATGGCTACTTTAATTGTTCTTGGTATAATGGCTACTCAAAAATGGAAATTTTTATTAAAATTGCCCTCGTCAAAACAACCCAGACAAATGGGTCGTGAACTAATAGGTGTTAAATGAATGAAAATAGTATCAAGTATTGTTTTAGTAGTTTTACTCAGAAAGTCAGTATCAGGCTTAGTACACAATACATAATAATTATAACATCACAATTAAATAACAGTTATTCCATATGGTACCAAGTCATTTTTTTTAGAAGAAAGAACATAATAACACACAAGAAATAATTTTACAATTTGACAACTTTCTTAAAATGTGAAATGGTTAATAAAAGGCTAAAAAGCAAAAAAGTTAAAGTGAGTTACATAATGTAAACATTTTGTATGGGGCCGTTTTGACTGGGGCAGTTTTGACCAGGACTGATTTTACTGGGGGATTTTTTGGCAGGGTCCGTTTAGACAAAGGCCGTTTGACCGGAGCTATATTGACAGGGGCCGTTTTTATCTGGTCAGTTTTGTCCAAAGCCGTTTCGACCGCGCCGTTATGTTGGGGCCGTTTTGTCCGGGCCCTTTAATCCAGGGACCATAAATTGTTTGACTAAAATCAGTCTCCCACTACTAATGGCCTTTTACCCTCAGTAGTGGCAAGACCATTGTGTAATGAAGCGTTTCGATCTTGCCCTAATTAAACGTCTGTTGGCGACAGGTGTAATTCATTTTTTTGAAAAAGTGAATTTTGATTAGCATCCGTTGATCAAATTGTTAGACATAAAAAGGGATAAAAATGCTGTTTTTTTTTCATTACATGTTACCTAGATCACATGTATATAGAAGACAGTACAATGCTCCGTAAAGCTAGCGTTTTGTTTACGCCTTTCAGTTCCACACACCGGACTATTGAAACAATTTTCTTTCAGTAATGTAAGCTTTGATTGTTATAGTTATGTTATACATGTTATAAGCTATACTAAACAAAAAAAAAAAACCAGGAGCTCACAGATTTACCCGGCAGGGCTGTTTACGTAACGCCTTTAATAAGTTTGTTGAGTTTTGTATGTTATTAGGTGTTGGGAGAAATTGCCAGGTGATCGCTAAACGTTAGCTGTATTCAGTTTATTGTTCATTATATTCGACTGCACTAGTTTTTTTTATGTGAAGCCAAGTTTGAAAGAGTCTCTGACAAGGACTCCACTTGAAAGTTTACTTAAAAACCCTTCCAAAAATTTTCGAAACGCTGACCTGAAATTCTGTTCTTTGGCGTTGTAGGAAATATTATATGTGGTGAAGTAGTCCATTATGTCCTTTGTTTTACTATGTTGTGTGAGGATGTTATCTGTGTAAGTAAGGTTAAAGAAAGTTAAGAGTACCGGGAGAAAACCAAGGCATGAAATGTTTTTTTAGGTGCTATGAGGGTGATGTCATGTAAAAACGGCTAGAGTGTTTGGGAACGGGAGGTAACCCCATTATGTACGGATTTACAAAGCATTTTGATGATGTTGGTGTTTAAGAAAACTTGAGGAAATATTTATGCGATGATTACAAATTTAAAAGATAAAAAGGACTAACAACAACTAAACCCTCTCATAAAATAACTAGTGATCCAAGTATAATCATTAAAATTAAAATAATTACAAGTCATCCGTCATTACAGCAGTGGTAAACAAGAGTTTACTTATCTATTTACTACACCTACCACCATTTTAACCCACAAACAAATTCAAATTTCTTATCAATATAAATCCTATCTACAAATTGATATTTCCTTTTAAGAATAAACAATCATCAATATCAGTCCTTATAAAATTCAAAGGTAAACTCTTACCCAAACATTAAGTAAGAACCATTATTAATAGTTATTTAAAATGAGCCTTAAAAATTCAGCATCAAACTAAATAAAAGGCTTGTGTCAGCAAATTTATTTCATACACATCACTATTTATAAAATATACTAGGTTGAGAACCACTATTAATTATATAATTTACTTAAAAACAATCCTTCAAATAATAATATCACACTAAAACTATTTACGGCACCTCTCATGTGCTCGACTCACAATACCATAACAATTTTTTTTTCAAATAATACTCGATCCAATTAGAGTATTGATTTTTAAGTCTAGATAATACTACTCAAACATAAAAGAGCATGTATCACCCAATATTACAATCATTATTTTGTTAAGTATCAAACTGGTAACCGACACTATGGAGACAAATTAAAAACGCAACACAATAAACACAAGGACCGCCCCCTCCCCAATCTTGAACTTTTAAAATAACCCCTAACGCTGTGTGAAGAACTTCCTAAAAAGAAAAATACAAACAAACAAACAAACAAGACATTTTCACATTAGAGAATTATACCAATTAAAACTGAATGAAAAACCTCTAGATCTAATTAAGAAACAACACAATAACACGAAAAAATTGACCTCTTAAAATTACAAAAACATTTATGATTTTTTTTTAAATAAAAAAATAAGATATCAAGCCAAAGGAACCCTTTATAACATATTCCCGACAATTAAATGACAACTTTTACTTTTTGTTAAAAATACAATGAAAAAATATTTAAAAGTAATCTGACAAATAATAAATAATACATAAAGCAATTGCAATTCTGAGTGATCATAAAAATTTCAGAAAATAAATAAATACACTTTAATAAAGTGAGAAATAATACATCGAGCACTAACAACTCAAAATCAATAAATTAGTAACAATAAATACACATCCTTAAAAACATTACAAAAAATTGTGAAATAGCCCATTGAGAGTCGCAAATTAAGAAGAAAAAAAAAAGATTTTTACACAAGTTATCTTATAATATGAAGTTTTAAGATACTTGATTTATTTTACCTCGGGCTGTCTTATAAATTTTTAGAACCACTAAATAAATTCTCTTTAAAAAAAACATAGAACCATCAGAAACTCTCAAATACATCCACGGACGCATATCTCATGAGAACCACTCAATTTAAAAACGTTTCCAGTTTTATAACAATTATTGTATTGTCCGGCATCCTTCCGTCTCGTGAGACGATGGTGCATCACCGTTGGGTTGGGTTGCATTTTCTCGAGTGGCTGTGCAGTCCTATCCTTGAGTGACAGTCTTTGCCACAGTTTTTACACACGAGTTCTGTGCTTCCAAATGTTTTGGCCTTTCTCCTAGCTCTTCTGTCTGCAGCCTCCTCCATTCTTCGCTCCTCGGCTACTATGACGCCCTCTTTGACAACTGTGCGCCACGTAGATCGGTCTTCTGCCTTACACTCCCAGTCACTTGTATGTATTTTGGCTGCTTTCATGTCCCTTTGACAAACTTCTTTAAATCGCAAGCGTGGGCGACCTGTTTTCCTCTTTCCTGAAGCAAGTTCACCATATAGGAGGTCCTTCGGGATGCGGCCGGGGCTCATTCTTTTGACATGTCCTAGCCACCTCAGGCGTCTTTCACTAAGAATTGAGAACATGCTTTGGGTATTGACACGCATTAGGACCTCATTATTAGGCACTTTGTCTTGCCATTTAATACCAAGGATGCGGCGCAGGCATCTCAAATGGAAGCTGTTAAGCTTACGTTCTTGTGATGTATAAGTGGTCCATGTCTCGCTCCCATACAGTAGTGTACTGATGACACAGGCTCGATAGACGCACAGTTTGGTTTTCTCCGTTAGCTTGGTGTTTTGCCAGACCTGCTTATTTAGTTTAGCCATTGTTGCGGCTGCCTTGCCAATTCTGCTGTTTATTTCTTCTTCAATGGACAGTGTATTGGAGACCTTGGATCCCAAGTAGGTGAAGCTGTCCACAACCTCCAAGTTTTCCTTATTGATATTTATGGTAGGAGGAGGTCGAGTGTCTTGGGCCATGATGTTTGTCTTTTTCTGTTGAATAGCTTCTTTTCTAGCTAAACTGATGCCTGACACACCAATTTCTACATCGGCAATACTATATATATTTCAATAAAAAAAACTATAAAAGTAATATTTGTGTTTAGTTATTCCATTTAAAGAACTAAGTGGGACGTGGTGGTCGAGTGGTAGCGCGCTCGACTGTCGTACCGATGGTCACGAGTTCGAATCCACGCGAAGGCGAGGATTTGTTCCCGGGGCCTGAGGAGTCCCCGAGTCACCCAGCTCTGAATGGGTACCTAACTAGACAATAGTTAGGCGGCTGGGGTAATGCGTGGAACCCCTATAGCGGTGGCTTGTGACCGCTGCATCACTTGCCAACAGATCCTGTGGACGCAATTATCTTCTGCATAGAAGGAGCGTCTGTATATCTAAGATAAGATAACTCATCAGATTATGTGAACCTAGTACTCTCTGAGTGTTACTCTCTCATCCCCCACCTCCGCCAGTTACTCGCTTTGAGCACGAATGTTTTACACTGCCACACACCCTCCCCTTGACACCATAAGTAAAACTCTACCAACATTTCATATGTTAAATGAAATTCAAGGATATGTTCTAAGAAACCCTGACGGTATGCGGATGAAAGGTTCTAAAAAATTTTAACAATAATACCCACCATTAATTTATCTGAATATTTACAATTTATTAACAGACAGTAAAAAAGGAATATATTCGGATACACTAAGAATAAATTGACACACTTCTCAGAAATAAAAACGCTTTCCAAATTTGATTCACGACTTTGCTTCTGGTGTAATTTCAAGAATTTAGAACCCCTGAGTTGAAGTCAGGCTTATATAAGCCGTGGACCTTGGTATGACCACCAAGCTGAAGTTATTGACTTCACTTCACAGCCTGGAAAAAACTTGTCCAACTTTTGAGTACCACTTGCGGTTATAATTACATTTCGGTGTGTTTAGTGCACAAAACGCTAGCAAGCTTTAGGCTAAAATTAGACATGGGAAAAATGAATAATCTAAAATGTATCATTTTAGTTTTATCCATGACATACGCCTTCACAAACGCTTTTCTTGTTGAAACTAGTGAGTATTCTGTAAATTTCATTATTAGATTTACTTTTAATTTTTAGTTTGCTTTTTTGTGTGTCTTCTATTTTAAAGTTTTGTTTTTTGTGTGTGTTCTTTTTTACGATTAAATACTTGTGCAAACAGTCTTCTAAATATTTTTTGACAAATAAGGGAAATAATAACAGAGCTCAAAACTATTTCAAAATAGATCTTATATTTAATATAGATCTAGATCTATATCAATTTCTATAGTTTTTCGACGCTAAATCATTTTTAACAATAACTCAAATGATTTACAATTCTTCAAACTAGTTACAATAACTTTGACTCGCATCTCTTTCCGCTTCCCTCCATGTACAAGGGGCCTAGATTTTCTGGTAGCTGATATTGCGGTTAATTTTACTTTCGTTATGAAGATTCCCTTTTTTCTGGATGCGAAATGATATGTAGAAACCTGGAAAGTTAGACAAGGGTTGCCAGTTTATCAACGCATCCTGTGATGGTTATCCGTTCTGGCATGGCTCGAGTTCTGCCTATTTCCCCCTCTAAGTCTAAGTAAATACAACCCACATAACTCAACCTAACATTTAGCGTTTATTCTCAAACAAAATTTAGCATCAAATTACAAAATGAGCGCATTTTTATAGAAGCAGAACTAAAAAGCACAAAGATAGCATTTCTTTCATTTTCCATGATGTTTTGATAATATTTAAATACTCAGTTTTATTTCCACAATGTTTGTCAAATATTTACAAACGCCTATTTCCAAATATAGAATTTTAGGAGATAGCTAATAATAAATATCTGTTCATACACTGAATGTTTCATCCTATATTCAGCACAGCATTGCTATTTTAGTCATCTATTCCCAGCAATGGTTTAGCTTGTGTTGACCCCACCCCTCTCTTTTCCTCAGTATTTTGAGTTGACCGAATAAGACCCACCTTATAATATACATGTATTTGTATTTATTTACATTATATACCAGGGATACCCCATCATGTTCATACCTCCTCATTATAACAAAGCACAAATTCATACTAGTTTGAGCCTGTAGCTTAAAAGTCAGGCAACGTCGAATAAGTTTGTTTTTTCTTTGATGCATGTTTAGAGAAGCAAAACACGTAGCTGAAAAGGGCATAGACGATAACTGGTAGAAGAGTAGGACAATATGGCTGTCAGAAGATTGTAACAATATATTTAAGGGAAAAGTGGGGCAATACAGCTGGTAGAAGAGTGGAACAATATTATAGCTGACAGAAGAGCATCATATCTGGTAGAAGAGCAGTACAGCATACCTGGTAGAGTAGGACAATATAGCTGGTAGAAGAGTGGAGCAATAAAGCTGACAGAAGAGCGGTACATCATATCTGGTAGAAGAGCAGTATTGCACAGCTGGTAGAGTAGGACAATATAGCTGGTAGAAGAGTGGAACAATATAGCTGACAGAAGAGCGGTACATCATATCTGGTAGAAAAGCAGTACAGCATAGCTGGCAGAGTGGGACAATATAGCTGGTAGAAGAGTGGGACAACACAGATGGTAGAAAGTGAAGAGTGGCATCTTATAAAAAAAGAGGGTTATCATATCTTATAGATGAGTGGGTCAATAATTTAATAGTGAGTCAAAGATTACGAAAAGAGGACAAAGTCGCACAGAGGCGAAATTATGATGTTAAAGATAAAAACGCCAAATCTATTACGGATGATTTTTATTGTGACATATTGTTCATTTTAATTTTTTTTTTTAAACTTAGATTTATTTTAAAATCTTTTTTAATTAATTTTTTTTAAAAATACATTTGAACATGAAACACTACACGATCCGGCATATCTCAACGTACTATTATAGTGTTACTATCTTCTATAAAAATGGATCTCCTTATCAAAAAGTACAACACGATACCAGCGAATACTCAGATAAGAAAATAGAATGACTTACTTTGATGAAAGAAAATAAATGCAAAGTTTGTGAGGATATTCGATTTTTTAAAAACATATTATATATATATATATATACATCGGCGTAGCGATGGAACAAATAGGTCAGGTCCAATATTAAGAGTTAAATACTGTTTCTGTTTTAAGTGATAAATTTCATCAATTAATAACCAATAGAGTATTAACTAGCAGACCCGATCTGCTTTGCAACGATCTCAGTAAAAATGAATCCATTTTAAAAAAACCAATGAGTGGTATGTTTTAAAAACAATTATTTCAGAAACCTTCGTGGAATCGTCTTCAAAAAAGTCCAAGTTTCATTGCAAATGGAAAAATAAATCAATAGTTAAAAAGCTTACAATTGAAGAAACGATATTACGGGCCCTGGCCCCAAATGACTGATAATGTAACTATTATTAGTAGTATTATTTTATTATTTTTTTGCCATTGTACTCAAGTTATATTTCTCTATGTCGTGTAAAACAGAATTGGGAATACGATTATTAACGTTTAGTAAAAAATACATTTTGGGCCCTCAGCACCGACGGAAGGGATATTAGTTCAGTGCCCTATAGTAATTTAATATTGGCTCTTAAGCTAGTATATGGTATATTTTTTAAAATTCACTTATTTTCTCAATATCTAACACTTAAACTAATTTTTTATAGCTAATATGGGGGGGGGGTGACATTTGGAGCAAGATGTCAAATTAAAAAACGTTTCATTTTAATTCAGTTTCATCATAGATATATTTCTAAAGGTCGTTAAAAGGTGAATGGGAAAAATATCTTAAACATAAAGGAAATTTTTAAAAATTTGACCCACGGCCCCGAAGAAATTGTCATTACAAGTTCAGTGCCCTTAAGTATTTTAATATGGCTACCAATTTTTTAAATACAAAGTTTGGTTAATGTCCATTCATTTGTTCTGTAGCTAATGCATTAACTAATTTGTATAGGCTAATATGGGGGGGAATGACATTAAGGGGCCCCAGGGCCCATTCGGCGCAAAATGTAAATTTCAAAAACCTGTTGATTTTAGTTCAGTTTCATCATAGATACATTTCACAAGATCGTTAAAACTGGTGGGAAAAATGTCTTTAAATTATACCCCAAAAAAAACCATTTGAGGCCTACGGCACGAAGAAATAGCAATTACAAGTTCAGTGCCCTTAAGTATTTTAATATGGGCTACCATATTTTGTATACACAGTTTGGTTAAGATTTATTTATTTACCTTGTAGCTAATGCATAAACTAATTCTTATATAGCTCATATTGTAAAAAAAAACAACATTAAGGGCCCTATGGTCCATTTAGTGCAAGATATTATGTTCAAAACACCTGTTCATTTCAAAATGGATAATAATTGATACATTTATCATAATTTTTCAAGATCCTTAATAATTGAATGGGGAATAAAATCTTAAACGTTTAAGGAGAAAGGCATTTTTTGCCCCCAGCACCGAAGTGATGGTCATTAGGAGTTCAAAGCCCTAAAGTATTTTAATATTAGCTGTCAAGTTTTTATATACAAAGTTTGGTTGAGATCAATCAATTTACACAGTAGCTAACGCTTAAACTAATTTTTATATAGCTCATATATGCAAAAAATGACATTCTGGGCCCCTAGCACACCATGAGTGTAAAATTAAGAAGAGAAAAAAAAACTTGTCATCCCGGGAGCGTACTCAACAGTCTCCAAAAGTTTCATGTCGATCGGGTGACTGGTAAAGTCAGTTATAAAGGACATGCACGCGCGCGCGCTCTCTCACACACAAACACACGCACGCACGCACGAACGCACGCACGCACACACATACACACACAGAGAGAGAGAGAGAGAGAGAGAGAGAGAGAGAGAGAGAGAGAGAGAGAGAGAGATACTTTCATTTTTATATATATAGAAGATAATCTGTGCTAAAATGCCTTTTAAAAAAAGACAATCCTAAGAGAGTACAAAATAAATTTTGAAATAAAAGTCAATTCATTGAAAACGAGAACAAGATGTTCCAATCTAGCGTGCACATGTAATCAGTCAACATTAACTATCTGCACAGTTCTCAAGAACAAAATCAGAGACGGATACTTAAAGGGAGTGTCAAGTATGTCTACGAAACGGTTATGATAACAAAGGAGAATTTGTTTGTGTTTGTTCTTGAATACGAAATAAGAAAAGTTATTTTTCTATTGTCTATCATCTTATTGCTGTAAAAGTTTAGCTTTGTGAAGTACTTCCTAGTTAGAATTAATAGCCTTTTGTATTATTACTACTTAGTTCTCTCTTCAAGGTTTAATGATTTAACTAGTGGTGTTAGTTTTATTCCGTACTTGTTTTTATCCGACCACAAAAAAATCTTTATTTTTGCCTTTTGGTATTAACTATTGGCAACCACGCGATACTTCGGCTACTACAACTAGATGTCAATGGTAAGTATTGACTTCTCCCACTTACGACGATGAAGATTAAAGAAATTAATATTAAAACCATTGATCTAGTTAAAAATAAAGTTTTATATTATTTATAAGTATAAGCAATACAGGGGCCGTTTTATCCGGGGCCGTTTTGTCCGGGGCTGTTTTGATGGGTCACCGGGCCGTCCATAAAGTACGTCACGCTCCAGAGAGAAAAAAGGTCAGGTCCAATATTAAGAGTTAAATACTGTTTCTGTTTTAAGTGATAAATTTCATCAATTAATAACCANAACAAGATTTGTGACTTTATGGACAGCCCTATAGAAGTGTTTTGTAATAAAACAAGTCTTATCTTATTGGGTTGGAAAGTCAATGCAGCTGTTACGTTGATAGGGTCATATCTTTACGACGTGTATTTAATCTTGAAAAATTGTGGGATCAGTGGCGTAGATAGGAATTTGTAGGGGTGTTGGGGCCTCGGTGGCTTAATCTTTTTGGGTGGGGGGCACATGCGTGGCTACGCAACTGTGTGGGAATTAACATTTGTTTCAATTACAAAATATGAAGTAAAAAAAATAAAATAAACGTGTGTCCTAATTATTTTGTTGTTGTTGAATTTTAAGTAAGTTAATTTCATCAGCCTCCTCACCAGTGATAATTATAATAATAATAGCAACAATATTAATAATTATCTTTTAGATTCCATACGTTTAGGTTAATACCAAAATAGGATCACAACTCATTAACCACCGGTTTACTAGCTTATTTGCGCATATCTGGGTGGATATCTATGACTACGGTAAATGGTGAAACCAAAACTAAAACTTTTAGTTTCTCATTTTTTGTTTACAAAAGAAAAACGACACATTTTATTTTGCCGTGTTCTCTTAACTTCGTATTCGCAAATTCTAAAACGTTATATGCTATACTAGAACCTGAGGAATAATTTTAAAATTCAGGTTTTAAACTTTGATTTCAAGTGGAGTTTCAAATTTTGTTACTACTTGTGTCACAATTTGTGTGTCGAGTATAATAATAATAATTATAATAATATTATTATATTATAATATATTATTTAATAACCCCATGCAGTGATTCAGTGATAGAGCTTCCCTCCACTGGAGACTCCAGGCAATTCTTTTACTGTTGATTTTAGTCACTGAAGTTTATTGTTACTTTTAAATTATGATTTAGAATTTAACTACAATACACAGAGGCGTCACTAGGGTTGGTGTCACCCGGGCCGGTAGCTAATGGTGTCACCCGGGGCGGTAGCTCATGGTGTCACCCCCTCATGATTTAACCCATAGAAATCCTCCGAGTTTTCCAGTGCCAAATAACGGGAATATATAGAATTTTACGGTCTGGTGTCACCCCCCTGATGGTGTCACCCGGGGCGGCCCGCCCCCTCCGCACCCCCCTAGTGACGCCACTGACAGTACAGTAGTACAGTCAGTTTATGATTATGGCAATCCTCGGAATCCCGGTCCCAAATTATTTTATGCTAAATGAAGGGGAAGTAACCAGATATTACATGAAATTATGTTATTTATTGTTTAAAAAAAAGATAAGTGATACATATTGCCTGATAACCATTCATTAAATACGAAATATTGTAATTGTTAACAGTTACAGCCTTTCCAAATTCAAATAGCTGCCGAAAAAAAGACAATCCTCCAAATCCTGGTCCCAAATTATGTTTCGTGATTTATCGATTACTATTTTGTTAATCCGTACATAATTCTGCATAATTTCATAAATAAAATCAAATCATGGCTGGTAGACCACCCGCTCCGATAAATATTACTCCCAATGTTTTACCCGTAGCGCAATCAGCAGGAATTGAACTCAAACTACCGAAGGACTATGGGTACAAGCCAAACGTAAACTCCGGTATCAGAGTGGTTCAAGTCGAGCTCTGTTACTGTTAGTTTGCAAGCTACTTTTCGGCCTTTCAGTGGCGCAACAGTCACAAGCAGAATGTTCTCGGCAGCTATTTGGAAATGCTGTGTGACAATTACAATATTTAGTATTTAATGAATGTCTTTCGGACAATATGTATCACTTGTCTATTTTTTAATAAATAAATAACATATAAATAACATACTTTCATGTACTATCTGGTTACTTCCCCTTATAGGCGTAAAATAATTTGGGACCGGGATTCGGAGGATTGCCCAGTTTATAATCTCTCAGTCAAAAGTCACTATTTTTATTACTTTCACTTTATGTATTAAACTCTTGCAAAAATATCTGCATCCACTTATTAATGAAATTTAATTTTATGTTTGAGTAACTTCAGACTAGGCTCCTATGTTTAAGTTTAACTGAATTCTGGTGGTCAAATCTTTGTCAAAGGGCATTAAAGTAAAGTAACTTAAAGTTAAAAAGTTAAAGGAAGGACTAGTACTACTAGTGTAACTTGCTGACTTAAATAATAAATATAATAATAATTATATAGTTATATAGTTAGGTCTTCATAAGTATAATAGGCCTAAATAAATTTTAATAGATATGTATTAATAAATTATGATCTAATGACTATGTTAAATATTTTAAATGACTATTGACAATTTAGTCTGCAGTGTAGTAATTAGATAATAATATAGTCAAGTCCAAGTATACATTAAATTATAAGTGATTGTAATGCCATTGAATGCCCCTTGGACATGGCTACAGGTTACCCAGCTCAATTTGTTTTTATTGTCGCACTGATAATTATTTCAAACTTGTGGCCGAAGATTTTGCTCTTCTTCTGGAAAAGACCTGAATTTACAGGTACATTATATGACTTGAAAAAGCCAGATTTAAAGTCCAAAGTGCATGATGGCATGTCTGTTTAAACTTTTTATGTTTACTGGGTACTATATCATATTATATCTGATCTGATAAACTGATAATTGATACCTTCCCCCCCCCCCCCGATTAATACCATATATTCCGGGGTATAAGACAACTTTTTACTTTTAACCATTAAAAATCTTCTCAAAAGTCTGTGATCATCTTTTTTAACTGGTATAGTCATGTACTATTTGTACCTGTTCACACAGCACATCACCAGTACTATTATACAGTACAATATACCTTGTATATTATCAAAGATATACAGACGCTCCTTCAATACAGAAGATAATTGCATCCACAGAACATGACAGATGATCTGTTGGCAAGTGATGCAGCGGTCACAGGCCACGGTTATGAGGGTTCCACTCATAACCCAGCCACCTAACTATTGTTAGTTAGGTACCCAATCGGAGCTGGGTGACTCAGGGACTCCTTAGGCCACAGGAAAAAATCCTAACCTTTGCATGGATTTGAACTCGTGACCATCGGTACTCAAGTCGAGCGTGCATGCCACTTGACCACTGTGTCCCATACAAATGGCTAACAGTCAAGATCTCACCATGCCACCAACGGCAAGAAAAAATAATTAGCAAGCCAGCTTCAGACTTCAAGTGTGTTGGAAGAGGGGTGGCCTTATACTTATATGGCAAAAATAGCTTAAAAAAAAAAGATAATTTTTGCAGGAAAAGTAAAAGGGTTATCTTATATGCCTAGTTGTCTTAAACACCGGAATATACAATAATTGCTGTAAAATTAAAATTAAAAATGTGTATGACTACATATAATAGCTATCTTTTGTAAGTTTTGTAATCTGTTCATAGCCCAGAGATAATTATTTATAAAAATACAGTCACTACTCAACAGAACAATCAATTAAATACATTAATTGTTTTTGTTTACTGTAAAAATATTTTTTTGAAAATATAATGGCAATATATTATTTAATGAAAATGTTTTCTATTAGAACCCTATTTTTAGGATAGACTCCATTTTACATGCTAAGTTAATAAATTAAATTAACATTAATAACTTACTTTATGGGGCTAAATAATCATTAATAAAAAATTTCCTGCCATAATCAATCTTCAACATGCCAAATAACCCCTCTACAATACCATTATTACAGAAGACAAAGCCTGGAAGAAAGGAAATATTTTAAGAAATGCCCTATTGAGTTAATAAAGTTATTATAAATGAAATGTTTTTGGCATCAGTGAACAATATTGTGTCCATAATTTAAAGGTAAGACCTAATTATTTGTAACTTTTGAAATCTCTGTTCAATTATTTTGAAGCTTTGTCTGAGACATCGTGTCAAGGCCGTTGTGGTGCTGCCGTTGACTCCACCAAACCATGTCAGTGTAACTCTGCTTGTACAAGGTTTGGTGACTGCTGTGCTGACTACAACAGCGTGTGTGTTGCAGGTGGGTTGCAATATTTCACAATTTATATTTGAATATTTTTCATGTTCTACCAATGCAAGTATAAGGAATATCAATTATTTTTTAGAGGTTTCTGAACTAATAAATTAAATTTAGTCTAGTGAGTGAAAGTAAAGTGTAGGAAAGTCTTAACTAATCTAAGTATATTTTTCCACTTAGAAATGCACAAAAAATGTTAGTCTAATTTTGGAAGTATTAGATTATTAAAAAATAAACTCTATGAAAAAGAAATGTAAAATCTATAAAAGATATGTTTATTCTTTCCTAACTTTAATGCATGGTGCTCATCACAGGTGCAACTTGTGCTACTCTAACTGGTATTTCTGCTGAACTCTGGAACAATGATGTCAACAGGTTATCTGGCTCTGACATAACAGTCAACTATCAAACACAGGTTCCTGATGGTACAACCGCAGACAGGTCCACTCAGAAGTAAGCTAAGGACCATTATTTTATTACGAACCTCGATTAACTGTACGTGTTGAAGAATTTAGGAAACGTTACATACGTGGTATGGTCAAATATTTAGAAAACCTCCTGCAAAAAAACAGATCCTGCCTTTTAAAGGTGTAGCATCGTGTTACAGGGGATACCTATTTCTCAGGCACAAAATAGAATTGAGAGTTACAACATCAAATTATAAGAAGTAAGCAGGGTAACACATTAATTTTATAGTTTGTCTCTTTGTGCAAAATATTTTAGTCTTCAACACACCAAACAAGACTTTAAAAAAATTCACATCAAGTTTAAAAATTACTTAGTTTTCAAAAAGTAAGAGTATCACTTATTTGATTGTTATTTTTAAATACACCAGTTCTCCTTTTTTAGATTTTTAATAAATATTTTTAAAAAATGTTTTTAAAAAGAGCTTAACATACAAATCATCATGTAATTAGCTGTACTTTTCCAGGTTCTTTGCATACGTTAATGAAGCCAAGCTCATCGCTGGCACCTACAGACTGCTCATTGCCCTGCTCAACAACTATGAGCCAGCTAAAGGTATCAGAGAGACCGTCACTACTGCCGAGACACAGGAGGAAACAGCATTCTTGGACGCAGTGCTGGCCACCAGTGTTATGAACAGCTTGCTGAAATTTTTGACATGCAAGGGTAGGCCACCATGTCTTTACTTTATCCAGATATTTTGAAAAAATTATCTCCCTTTTCACTCCTTTTGCCGTATACAAAGAAAGTGGAAATACTCCAACTGAGGTTAAAAGACTTAATCGATCTTTTATTCAGTCATTATAAATAGGACAAATATGATTAAAGTAATGTTTTAAAAGGCTAACATTTAATCAGAATAAGTTGTTCCTTGGAACCTTTTACACCTAAATTTCTTGCATGTCAATTAAACCTATTGTGTTACTGAGACCCATCAATAATATGTACTGACCAATCTGGAATATTAGATTGTTAAAAGAATTCAATGGGGGCCGCGGTGGTCGAGTGGCAAGCGCGCTCGACTGTTGTTCCGATGGTCACAAGTTCGAATCCATGGGAAGCCAAGTACTTGTTCCCGGGGCCTAGGGCGTCCCCGAGTTCCACCCAGCTCCAAATGGGTGAAAAGCGGCGGGGTAATGCGTGGAACCCTTAGCCGTGGCATGTGAATGCTGCATCACCTGTCAAAAAACAACTGCTGCCTTGCAGATGGTCTTGGCTGATCAAAGGCTATGGAAGCAAATCCAGAAAATACAGCAGGCTGAAGTCGGAGACCACGGGCCAATTGGCGCAAAACTCAATATTCAATATTGAGAATGAAGAAGAAAGAAAGAAGAAAAGAATTCAATGTGTATTTTATTTTCATTTTTTCATTCTGGCCAAATTCCGTTTTTTAATAAGTTACTTTTAACTAAAGTAGAAGTCACACTTGCAGTTTCAAACTCTAAAAAAACATATGCCACTCAGCTTATCTTGAAAATCAGTAATGCACTCTTTCTAAAATAAAAAGTAAATAATGGGAAATTATAGACCAAGCCCCAAAAAAGAATTGACTCTTGAACAATTGTCCTGCAGTAGTAAATGTTAAAAATGTGTGTATTGCTTACAGTGTGATTATATCTTAAAGTTAATCAGGCATAAGGACAGCAAATGTTTCAAGAATTATAGTTATTTTTCTTGTCTTGTTAGACAAAAGCTTGGGATAATATTAAAGCGTTATTTGTCATGTTACTAGAAGCTTATGAAATTACTATCTAATTATCTTGAAAAACCTGAGATTTCCATTGAGTGATTTTGTTATGAGCTTGAATATTTTGTTTGAAATGTGAAATCAACTCAGATCTTTTCTATTCCACCCTCAGGTCTTGTTACAAGTCAAGCTGGCCTGAGGTCAGCCTTAAAGAAACATTGGTTTGAACTTTACCCCCGCAGTGGTTCAAGCACCATCCTGGACACAAGCGGCTTTGAGCACATCATAGTCGGAGAGTACAAGGACTCAAACAGTGTCAATGGCTTCCATAACTGGGTGTCATTTTACGAGAAGGAGAAATCTGGGAGCCTCAACTATTTTGGTTATGTCTCCAGGGCTAACGTGAGTAATGACTTAGGGCTGGGACCAGTTTTTCAGTGTAGGTGAAACGTTAGTGTTTGAAACAAGTGAAAATATTTATTTATAGACATAGGGACAACAGTATTACCAGAGTCAATGGCTGCTATCTTGAGAAAGTATTTAATCTCTGATTAATTTGATTTTCTGAAGTAAATAAATCCTTTTAGAATCTATCATTCATATTAAGGTTGTTAAGACCGCTCGTTTTTGAGGACCGGCTAACCATTAAAAAAAAAGACCGGTTAACCGCTCGTCCTTATATCCCTAATGTTTTGAGAACTAACAAGAGAATGTTGTCGCCTCGCGTCGTCTGATGGCATCAAAGCCCACTTCCCCCCGCTTGCGTTCAGCTCTTTCCGCATTGCCCTCAATTCATAGCATTTTTTTTTTAAATCCAAAAAATTAACTAAACAGTGATGGTTAATTGTCTTTTTTATATTTTATTTTGAGGACTCGTAGTTCACCGGTCTAAATAAGAGGACAGGTTCAATCGTTCGTTAAA